>BMAV01019232.1:140076-169622 GCA_019973955.1 Trichonephila inaurata madagascariensis
ATTTTTGTTTAAAAGTTATTTAATTTTTAAAATTTTTGGATTTTAATTAAAATTTTTGTACTAAAATAATTATTTGTTTATTTTATTTTTGTTTTTAATTTGGATTTTGTATTAATTTAATTATTTTGACAGTAAAATAGTTTAAATTTTACAGCAGAACATTTCCATTTCTCAATAAAGGTTATTTTGGCTCATTATTATTTTTTACATAAAAGTACTTCCTTTTTTCAGCATATATATTTATTTCTTTTGTACAGACAGTGCCTTCAAACAACAAAAACTACCAGCATGGCAACCAATTCTTACAGCTGGAACAGTATTGCCCACTTTTTTCATTATTGGGTTAGCCTTCATTCCTGTAGGAATTGGTCTATTAGTCTCTTCAAATCAAGTGAGTTAATTTTTTTTATATCTTGGCTAGGTAATATATTCATTCAAAGGAAATTTGCTTTTGTTAGTTTTCTTTTTGTTTTGTTATACATATTTTAATAATACTGCCCAATTTAACATAAATAAAATTCTGACTAATATCATATTTTGTGTGCAAAAATGCAGTTACTTAAACCTCAGATTTAAATAAAACTATTATTCTAGAATTAGCACATTGTAAAAGTTATCAAATGTAATTATTATTTTTGTATCAAAATGTGTGTAATTGACAGTTTTATTATGTGATATAACATCATGTTTACATAAACAACTCAATTTTGTTTTCCTGCATGTACTAATTTCTGAGATACTCATTTGGGTACTTACGACCCTATTAATAACTCGTCAAGTTGGCAACTTGATTTCCTATTTGTTGCTCTCCTTGAATTGGCAACCATGTGCTTCATTTCGTATAATGTCGTCAATAGGTTGCGATAATACGCAAGTACCTACATTTGTTATTTAAAAATTTACATTTGTATTTTTAAATAGGGGAAAACTTCTTAATTTTTAAATTTGTTATACTACTGTTTTTCAATTGTTTTGCTTTTACAAAAAGTTTTTATTTGTAATGAGTGCATTTGTAATAAATGTAACATATTTTTCTGACTGCATAGGTTCAAGAACGACAAATCGAGTATACCTATTGCAACAGTACCACAGAAAAAAGGCCTTGTGATGAATTGCTTGATGAAGGTCGTAAAGATTGTGTTTGTATTATCACTTTCAATATAACCACCCAGTTCAAGGTAAAATAATCAATTGATTTTTTTCATCATAATGAATGTGGGACAAATATTTTTGTTTTTTTATTGTACATTATTTTTGAGTAAGATGTTATATGATTTATTTTATTTCTGTATATCATGTCTTAATATCTATTCTTTTTGTTGATTAGATTCATTGTTTTAGATCAGCTAATATTTTTTGCCATGAATGTATATATTAGCTGTTTTAACAGAATGTTATAAAATTTGAATTACATATTTTATATCAAAATGGTTTAGTGGTGTTAGTCTCAGATGATAGATACAATCGTTTGTCAAAATTTTCAATTTGTTCTCACTATTATAAATGATTGCATGAATATAAATCATGTACAGTTTCATTGAACTGATTTAAATTACCAAAAAATATTTCAATTTTTTTAAAAGATTTTTTTTTAATATTGTTAATCAAATCAAAGAAATACATTATGTATACTAGAATAATATGTACTTATAAAAGAATTAAAAATTCTGGAGTGTTTTAATGTGCTGGCATATCATTACCCAGTTATTAAATTTTTATAGAATTCTTTTTTCTTTTCCACTTTCTTTGAACTGTTGACATTATCATAACCATTAATTTTTCTTTTAAAACCTTTAACTTAATGATTTTCAATGTTTATTTATCTTATTATGTGCAAAATTAACTAAATTAAATAAAGTGAATTAAATAAATGTGCTACAATAAATCTGCAAAATTAAATAAAGATGTGAAGTATTAAATAGTTACATAATAATTAGTTTTATAATATCTTGACCATGTTAAAAAATAGCATGTAGACTAAACTTTCCATTTAATTCCAACCTGGATTTTGACAACAAAACATTGTTTTATTCTTTAAATTGGACTCATTTGTTGTAATGTTACTGACAAATTGAATACAATAAAGGAGTACACTTTTTCTTTAATTTCCATTATACTTGAGAACTTCCACTTTACATGTCTTATTCTTAAATGAAAATTCTTTTAAAATTCAAAAGTTTGTATTTTTTACTTCAGCTCATTCTTATGTAAATGCATATAAATATATAATCTACAAAACAATTAAGAACTACAGCTAAGCTTTCTTATAAATACCAAAATATCTGCTTAACGTTGAATTTAAAAGTTCAGATTTACTATCCAAAGGAATATATAGTAGTAAGACTGAAATTAAGGCCTTTTCTTACCTTAGACGTATATGGATATATATGTCTCAGACATATATATCCATATCTGTCTAAGATATATATATATATATACATGTATATCCACATATGTATATGATAAAATTATTTTTATATGTAAAAATAAAATTGAAGATTAAGATTTTGCTTGTAAGTTCTGCATAGTACCATACTACATTTTATTACTGTATGCATGACTGTTATATGGTTTCAACTTAATATTGCTTGTCTACATATTTATTTTCATTTAAATTCAATACAGTTGTAAAGTCATAGATTTTTGAATTGACAAGAAGAGTTGAATTATTAAAAAGAAATTAATATGAAACATTTTATTTTGATGATTTAAAGAATGATTAAAAACTGATTGTTATCAAATTTGTAAGTAATTAATATTTTTAATTTTCTTGTAATTTATATAAAGCTATATATACATATATAACATTGACAAGTAATATAACTCATATTTGTTGATTATGTGCTATATTAAAAAAGAATTATAATATATATTTTTATTGCAGTTATTTTTTCAATTACAATTATTTTGATTATGAATTTTTTTTTTGCAGAGAGATGTTTTTCTATATTATGGACTTACAAATTATTATCAAAATCATAGACGTTATGTTAAATCTAGAGATGATGCTCAGCTGTTAGGTGATATCAATAAAGAACCATCAAGTGATTGTGCTCCCTATGACAAAAATGATAAAAATGTCCCCATTGCTCCATGTGGTGCTATTGCAAACAGTTTATTTAATGGTATAATCATTTTTACCTCTTTTGTTGGCAGTATATTAAAAAAATATATTATCTGAAAATTTTTTTTCTACTCATGGAAAATTTTAAAAATTGTCATTTATAATCACTGGGCTGGTCATAATAATACTATGATAATTATTATGTTGACTATGTGATAAGTATTATTAGTTATTAATTTTTGTGATTGAATATGAACTCTTCAATTCTTAGAGGAGTTATTGATGCCAAATCTAATTGTATAAATAATATTTTGATAATTTTTCAACTGTTAGGCTTGCCAGTTCTAAGGTTAATTTCTATTTCAATTTTTTTAGTTATAAATTCCAAATTCTTTAATATTTTAAATTATTTTTGTAAGAAATTCAAAGCATGTAATGAAATATTACAGTTTGAGTTTTCTAAAGCCCTTTTTTATGTAACATGTGAATTATCTTAGTAAGCTGTGTATTAAAATACTTTAACTTTTTAAATAGTTACTGAATAGTTACTTTTTATTAATTACTTTGTTATAATTTTTGTAAAGATTTAAATGGAAATTAGCTGGTTTAATATGGAATTCTGTATTAGTTTAAATGGACTTTAAAATGATAAATAAAAATTATATAGATAAAATTTATCAGCATCTCTTTGTGATATACAGGAAATTTTTTAAGAATTTTTTCTAAGATCAGTCTTTTTTTTTTGAGTAATTTAAAACGACTTTAAGAAATATTTTAACATTTAAAAAAAAATCAATCTATGACATGCAAGTTGCTGGGACTAAAATGTTTACAAAAACGAAAATGTTTAGGAGCCTTTGCATTAGGTATTGCAGATACCATAAAATCCGGCGTATAATGCGCACCTATATTTTCAAGCTGCAACTTTTAATTTCAAGGTATATTCGGCGTTTAATGCTCACCACCTTTTTTATGAAGAAACAGGAAATGCAAGTACACAATGCTCTTACATTTTGAAGTCATTTTTTCAAGGTATCATTCGAAGTTTTAGAAAAACATAGTATAATTTTAGAACTACAACTCTTACAGTCCATTATGTATGTCATTTCTTTTAAATAAACAGTATTCCAATTTTTGTAGAAGTCTTAAGTTTTTTCTTTGCTCATCTCTTTTTTTTTTAAGCTATCATTTTTATACCCGGCATATAACACGCTCCCTTAAATTTGGATCTTGTCTTTTGTGTGTTAAAAGTTTGCATTATACGCTGGATTTTACGGTAATCATAGAATGTGTGCACATTGTGTAATAATATAAAATAGTATTATTTCACCACTGCAATTAATCCACATAACAAATTATATTGATTTATTTCAACAGATGAAATAAAGCTGTATGTCTCTAAACAAGGAGTTATGGATGAAGTTCCTTTACTTAAAAAAGAAATTGCTTGGCCTACAGATAAGAAAGTAAAATTCAAAAATCCAACTGGATATGCTTCATTAGCAGATGGTAACTATACTAAACTCCCAGTTTTAATTTGTTTTAATTTTTTGTAAAAGTAAAAGAAAGTTCTTGTGTGTAATGAATTGTATGTATTTCAGCAATTTTATAGATTATTTTTTTATTTGTGCATATGTGTTATTTGAAAGAGAATGTAATTTTAAAATTTTATTTATCACATGTATTGTTCTTAAACTTATATTTCCATTAAAGAATTTTACTAACTTTCACTAAGGATAAATTGCCAAATGTTGTTTCAGTCACCTTCAGTGGCATAGCAACTCTTTTCCATTGATATATTTATTAAAATTCAGAATTGCCATACTTATGCATGATGAAAATTTAAGACCTGCTTACAAAAAAAGGTCATAGTATTTTTCAAAAAGTTTTTTTCAAATGGACTAAGTGAGAAAAATCAGAAAAGGACATAACTCCATTAAATGTTATTTCTAATGTATACATTGGAGATAACCTTTAAGGGAGTTATCTTTTTATTATCCGCAGAAAAAGAAGTATGTATAATGAAGTATACTTTAAAAATATCAAGATAATCGTTATTAATATTTTTAAGATTATAATTAGAGGGGAAAGGTATGATGTCTATGAAATGGGGCTAGAAGCAATTAGATATGAATCAGAGCACAGTTGTGAATTAAAATAATTATTTATGCAAAGTGTGTATATACAGTCGAACCTGTATATAACGACCCTCTATATAGCAAACTTTTTCCTGGAACCTTGAACATTTCACGATTTTCTTCGTAAAATAATCTCTCAATAGTGAAGTGCATTTTCTGTATAATGAACTTTTTCTTTTGTGATTTAATTTTTGTTCTCCCTTTTTTCAAAGTATTTCTGAAAAAAATTCTAGTTATTCTCTCTTTAATATATTTTATGGTGGTCATAAATCTTGAACTGGTTTTATTAGATCCTTACTTGCCGAGAGCAATAGAGTTCTGAACGTTTCATTCAATAACTGCAACCTTTAACCCCCATTGCCCAGTTCACTAGAAACTTTTTTGATATTCTCTTTCACCCTCAGTGGAATTGTCCCGTGTTCTAATTATAAAATAATGTATGTTTAATATTACTTTAAATTATTAAATGTCCTTAAAATTCATTAATTTTAGTATAAAATTATTTTCTTAATATTGAAAATACAGTGAATTCTTCGACATTCTTTTTTCTTGTTTTCCTTGCAGTTTTTCTTTCTTTTTTGATGGGTAAGATATATAAAATAAACCTATATTAATTTAGAAAAAGGTGTGAATAATTACTTTTTTAAATATATATTGTAGTTTTTATATATAGTATAGGAATTTAGAATTTGTTTTATGTGGTTTATAAAGTATATTAAAAGATGAACCTCTATATAACGAATTTTCCATATAACAAACTTTTTTCTGGGATTTAGTGACTTCGTTATATAGAGGTCCGACTGTATTTGGCTGGACATAAAAAAAAAAAGTTAATTGAAATAGATGAGGTATACTTAAAAGGCAAAAAATGAATTCTGGACATATTCTACCTAACAATGGATCTTTGATAGGATTTTCCAGCAAATTAACAATTTTTTTTGGTTCAAGTACATAATCGATGTGTGCGAGTATTATTAGAAGCAAAACATTGAAGGTTCTGTCATATATTCTGATTCTAGGAAATATTATTGCAGTACCAAACTGGAAGTTACCAAACTTTATTGATTCAAAAAAGGGCATATACATGCTTAAAAAAATCCAACAATTATTGGGGAAGCATAACATATTGCTATTAGAAACATCATTGAATAATTTGTCGTCGCTTAGAATCCTACTTAGTTGAATTCCTGAGAAGGAGCAAGTGAACTATTGAAAAAAAAAATTCTAAATGATGTTTATAAAATTATACCCTCTAATGAATTAATGAAAATAGAAGCAATTAATTCAATTAGCATTTATTTATTTAGGAAGCCTTATTTTAAAATTAATTTGAAATAAGATTTTAATTTCCAAAATTATGTTTTGTCGCACTATTGGCTAAAGGAAAAATCTGATGTTGGCAAAATAGAGCTTAGCTAACCAAAAAGTACCAAAATTTTATTTTTTAGGAAATTTAATCTTGATTGATATTTTTAAAAGTTATCATTAAAAAATGTAGAATATTAATGATATTTGTATTTTCTAAGATAGTATTATGTAAAGTCATTTCTTTACACATTATTAGTCAAATAATATATTGCTCTTATGCGTAGTTAACTGTTGAAAGAAGGTTATTTGCCAAGATATAGATGGGGAGATCTTATGTGTCACTTTTTAGTGTTAGTCTGTCTCCCATGAAGTGATCCATCATAAAATTTAAAATAGGTATTAATAGTTTCATTTACTTGATTGTGTTTTTTATTTTAATGTTTTTATACTATTGTATTTGTAGTTTTTCAACCACAAGAAATTTGAAAAATTACAATAGATCAAACATGGCTTAGTGCTGTTATATTAAATAAGGAACAAGTTAATCAACATGTAATGGTTGATATGAATAAATATTATGTTAAAAATAATATTTTTGAAAAGTAAAAAAAAAAGTTGCTTTGGAAAATGTTTATGTAAATCATGTATGATATGTTGTAAAAATGAGTTATGTCTTATAAATATTTATAAAAATCGAAGAAGCATTTACCGTAAAATCCGACGTATAAGGCGCACCCATACTTTCAAGCTACATTTTTTAATTTTTAGGCATATTCGCTGTATAACGTGCACCCCCTTTTTTTACGAAGGAACCTGAAATGTATGTGCATTTTGAAGTCATTTCTTCGAGGTATTGTACCAGACTTTAAAAAAAAATATACAGTATACTTCTAGAACAACCCTTTAAGTTCATTAGGTATGTCATTTCTTTTAAATAAACAATAGTGTATCTATATAGAATCTATATAGAGCAATGTAATTTTTTTTTATGCGCCTTTACTTTTTTATTTTTGAAGCTATAATTTTCATACCCGGCGTATAATGCGCACCCCTAAATTTCAATAATATTTTTTGTGCTCAAAGTGCGCGTTATATGCCGGATTTTACGGTAAGTAAAATTTTGAAGCAATGTTTTGAATGATTGCTTACAATTGAAAATAAAATTTATATTGAAATAATGGAATTGATATTTACAATAAATTAAAAGATTGAAGAATTATTCTTGAAGAGTTACCTTTATTATGTTTCTGTAACCACTATTATAATACATAAATTTTGGTTTTAAATATCATAACTGATGTATAAAAGGGATGAGAGAACTATTTGTGGGTGTATATACTTTTTCGGTTCTACTGAAACAAGCATTTTTGTTTCTCTGTCCATCTTGGAGCAGATTTCAATTGCGCTCAAAGATTTATTGTTAATTATGTTTATTTTAGTGTAAGACTTAGACATCTTCCCATTATCAACCATTAGATTACAGATAGCTTACACATACTCTGTATCCAATTTTCAAACTTTTTTACTATTAGTTTACATGAAGGGATTTAGATATTCTGCCTCCCCTTGCAATTTGTAAACATGGATGGGATTTGAACACATCCCTTCACCTAAAAAGTTCAGAAAATATATCAAGCTTTGATTTAATTTGCTTTAGTTCTCTTTTATTTTTTTAAAAAAAAACTTAAATTCTTAATGTGAGTTTCACAAAAAATAGAGTATCATTTACTCAAAACTTTTAATCAACATAAGGATTTGTTTTAACTAATGTAAAAAAATAGTACATTTTGAGAGTACTATTTATCCAAAAATTTAGGAAGTGTCTCTAAAAAAGTTGAATAAATAGTTTTAATGGAGTAGATTTTTTTTAAACATTCATATATATTAATTTAAAGATTTCAAATACTTTTATGTTGTATTCAATTTATTTTATTTGAAATTGGCTACTGATTCTCAAATTGTGATCCTGGAGATACATTGAATGTTTGAGAAGTTGCAAGTGAAGTGTTATTCTGGAAAATTGTTTTGGATAAATGCTCTTTTAAAAGTTTGTGTTTATAACATCTGCTATTTAATTTTAAATACAAAGAAAGTAAATTTAAAGATTGGCATTAAAACGGGACTGTTAATGAACAACTGAGATACTAATTCATACAACTGAGAAAAGAATGTATGTTGATATGATAGAGTTGAAAGAAATGACAAAAATGGACAGTTCTTTATGAAGTCAGTTTAAAAATTCAGGAAATGTATTGGTACATTTTGATTATCTTAAAGCTTAGACTTTGTTTCATAATTTACAATGTCTTATTATGTTCAGAATTTTTACCAGTATCTGAATTTCTTACCCATCTAATAAAATCAATCTGTTGGTTTCACAAATAAACGTCTTGTAGCAAATTTTAATTATTTATATGAGGAAAGAAACTTTTTAAATGAACGTACTTTATTTAAAATTTCTTTGTATATTCATCTGCATATATTTACTCTCTCTTGCACATATACATAAATAATTAGCTGTCCCCCAAGTGATATAACTGATTACTGTATCAATTTAGAATGCATCGTTCCCTTTCTTCCCCAAAAAATTAGGAATTAAAGTAACATTCATATTTAATGAAATATTTTAACTGTGGCTGTTCTTTTTATACATGCATTTTTTCTTTATATTTTTAGAATACTAAATTTGAATTGTTTAATGTTTGTGTTTTAACATCTGTCATTATGTTTCAGCTTTCAATAAAACAAGTAAGCCAATAAATTGGAGTGTACCTGTGTACAAGTTAGATAGTGATGAAGAAAATAATGGTTTTGAAAATGAAGATTTGATAGTGTGGATGAGAACAGCTGCTTTGCCTACATTTCGAAAGTTGTATCGGCGAGTAAATCATAGAATAGAAGGTTATAGGTTGGGACTTCCTGCTGGAACATATGCATTAGAAATAAAATATCGTATCCTTTTCTTATATGTGACAATATTATCTTTAGAACATGTTTTAATTTTGAATTCTTTTCAAAGTTTTAAGTTTCCAGAAAAAGGAATTGCTTTTAGTGGGATTTTTTTCTTTAAGTAATTGTTTGTTCTTCTAAAATTGGATCATTAAAAACATGTCTTCTCATTTAATCTAACAATTTGTACACCCTATTGTTGCAAAAGTTAGTGTGTGTGTTTTATTATAACAAAACTCTGAAATACATTTTTTATTAAGGAATTTATTCAAAATCTCTGAAAATTGATTTAATTTTTTATATGCTGCTATTGTTAGTATTCTCAGATATTGTAACTTTGTTTGACATTTAGATAATTTGAAAAAAACATCTATCATGTTTTAATATTAAAGTTGTTTCTTAAGTATTTTAAAATGTACAATTTTGTTTGTGTTATTTTCAACAACAAAAATATTATCAATAGTATTCTACATTCTTGATTATGGGATTTAAATGAACTCAACTAAATATTAATGATTTATAATTTTAAAATGAATGTGTTGAATCTTTGTTTATTTTATCCATGGAAATTATAATAGGCAAGGAAACCATTCCTGTGCATGTTTGATTAATAAAGTATTCTGTGAACTTAAACTTATTAAATTTTTTTTTAAATTCTCATATACCTTATCAGTTATTTTATGCAATTCAATGCTTATATTTTTATAAAATATCACTTGATGAAATATTTCTTCTTAATTTGTGGCATTGAAGTACTTTGTCTATATATGAAAAATTTAGCATTATTTGTTAGCAGAGGGAAAATTATTTAAGAAATTTATTCTTGAACTTTTAAAAATTTTATTTTTCGTTCCAATTTAAAATATGTTTTCTATGCATATTATAGAGGTAAACTAAAAATGTAAGGATTAAAAAGTATTTTTAATTTTCATTTGTTTTCTCATTTGGAAGGGAGGGGGGCTTTTATAGAAACATAAAACTTATGTTTCAGTTAATTCCCAGATTTTCATTTTATAATTGGTAAATTTGTATTCTGCAAGATTAACTTGCTGAGATGAATATATTAATGAATTGCCGTTCATTGCTTTTGGCCTACTAATGTTCATAATAAGCCATGATTTTGTATTCAAGAGATAATGGTTAACCTTTCTTTTTTATTTATTGAAATCAAGCAAATTATATATGCAACAAATTATTGTATAGTGTTTTTAATTCTCTTTTATTCTGCTAATAAATTTGTGAACTAATTCTGAGTTTTTATATTTAAATTCCATATTGTTATATTAGTTTTTGTTTCTTCATTATCGTAGAAGAGTTTAGCTTTTCACTAAATCATAGATATTTCAAATTTTTGCTATCTAATTTTAAAAATTTAGAATTATAGTAATTGTAGAATGAATTATATGTAATATGTTAGCTTTGTTTTGCAAGAACAACTCAATCTTGTTTATCAAACTGTATCATATGTACACTCATGGACAAAAAAAAATAGCGCACCAAGAAGGAGTCATCATAATGAAATAAAATTTTACATACGTAGGGACTTTTAAGTAAATGATTAGAAAATCAAAGAAAAAGGATCATTTACTTCAGAGAAAAAGGCAAAAGAACGGAGGATTTAATACCCTGTTGATTCCCCTCTAGCTCGAATGCACGATGTGATACGATCGGGCATTCAGACATACAAGTTCTGTATGATGTCTTGAGACATTTTGTTCCATATTTGCTGTAACCTTGCCTCTAGTTCATTCAAACTTGTGGGATACCCAACTGATCCCAGATATGCTTGATTGGAGACAAATCTGGGGATTGGGCAGGCCAAGGAAAGGTTGTAACGGTGCGTAGACAGTCTTGTGACACCCTTGCCATGTGAGGCCGGGCATTGTCTTGTTAAAAAAGGGCTCTTGGGAGCTGTTGCATGAGCAGCAACACATGTGGTTGCAGGATATCATGGACATACCGCTGGACTGTCATGGTGCCACAGATCAATACTAGGGGTGACCATGTATTGTAGGCAATGGCACCCCATACCATCACACCAGCTGTGGGAGCGGTGTGCCTCTGTAAAGCAAAGGCAGGATTGAGGCATTCACCATGGACTCTCCACACATGAAAAGGATTGTCATCACTGCTGAGATTGAATCTGCATTCATCGCTGAAGACGATCTGGTTCCATTCCGCTGCAGTCCAGTTTCTTCGTGCGCTGCACCACTCCAAACAGAGGCGTCGATGGAGAGGCATCAAGGACAGCACACATAATGTGTGCCGTGATCCCAAATGTCCTTCAGCCAGGCGCCTTCATATGGTTCGAGAAGACACAGGGGCCCCTAGTTAAGGTGCTTTCTGTGCCTGGATGGCAGCCGATGGAGCAGTTGGCTGTATGCATGCATTTCTTATGATGTAGCAGTCTTGTCGACTGGTATGCCGAGGGCGTCCTGTGCCTGGTCTTTTTGTAAATGACATGTTTTGGATCCACTGGTCCCAACATCTCACAACACAATCAGAGCTGCCTAATTGACGAGCTACTTGCCTAGCTGACCACCCAGCATCATGCCGATGATTCTCCCCCTCTCAAACCGTGACAACTGCTCATATTGTCTTCGAAAACGGCGTAATGGCATGTCTACCTCAACTCTTCCTTTGTAAACGATTCAGCACACTCAAACAAGCTTTGGTTACCTGTTTTATACTCTATGGAGAAGGATGTTAAATGCCCTCTACCGGCTATACGTAATGCGCAATCATGCTGCATTTCTAATCATTTGCATATCTCCCCGACAAGTACCTTCATGCCAAGTTTTGTTACAATCCCACAATTATTTCTTGGTGCACTAATATTTTTGTCCATGAGTGGATATATATGTGTATGTTAAAAATTTTTAAATTTATATATTTTAATTATTTTAAAATAAAACTAAAAGGTTATTAAATATGATTACACATTAAGGAAACATGGTAGAGCTTATAAAAAATCTTTGATTTAATGGTTTTTACAATTTTTTTTTGCTTGTAACTAATGTGTATGGGTTACATAAAACAGTTTTTGTGCTCAAAATACTACAAAAGACTCACCATTTAATTTTTTAAAGAAAAGTTTTAAAATTGATGAAAGAGTTTTAAAATCCTACTCCTATAATATTTGCTGTACATGCATGAAATTTGATTTACCAATATGTCAAGCTATGTTTAGCAAAAGTTGGTGTGGGTTTTCTACTAGCAGAATTGATATTTGTGAAATACTTTTTTTTTTCTGATTGCTTATTGAAAATTTCTTAAAAATGTAAATTCTAAATTAAGCTATTTTTTAAAAAAAAAAAATATTTCTTTGATTTAAAAATGCATACCAACTTTTGTTACATGTACTAATAGCAATAGGTAAAAAAAAAGAAAAAAAAATTTCTAATCATTTTGGCACAATAGAAAAAAAGCTGTGCATTTTAAATGAAGATGAATAAGTTATTTTTTCTTTCTAAGATAGATCTGTTTAAAGTTTTTATTTACCATTGGAATGTGAATAAAAACAAACATAAAAGTTATCATAACTCTGATTTTTTTTTACTTAGAGCTTCCAAATTTCGTGAGATTATAGAAAATTATATAAAAAATTAATTGGGCTAAAAAATTTTATTTGAATTTTTTATATATTTTTATCTATTGAATTGTACTGTGTCCCCTTAGATAGCTTAAGATCATGTTTCAGTTTTTATCTTGTGGTTTTCAGGCCGCTTCTATGTAATTGATATTTGAGGCCGATTATACTGCCAATGAGTGCGATTGCCACAAATTTGAATTTTTTTTGCATTCCTTTTATTTATTTCCATCTGTTACTTTGCAAGTCTTTACATAATTATAAAATTTGTAAATGGAATAAGAGAATACATTCTACATCAAGCTCATTCCAGTAAAGACTGGTTGAGTTTGCCTAGTAGGCATAGTTGCAAGCTTCAAGGTGAGCAATGTTCAAATCTAGGTATGGATATTTGGATATTTTTTAGTATTTAACAAAAGAATCTGCTGTGCAGAATAATGTGTAGAGTAAGTGTAGTACTGTTCTTAAATAAAATTGTGTCCTAAAACTATTTGCAGTTTGAAATAGTTTTTAAGGGATGTGTCTGTTCAGGTGTCAATCTCATCATTTATTTTTTACCTGTTCAAAATTATGAAATCTGTAACTAAATGTAATTTATAAAACAAAAACATATCTGTAAGAGTTCATATTTTTTTTGGAGGGGTGGGGGAGAATGATGTAGAATGAAGCATTAATTTCTTTAACAGATTTATAGTTTATAAAGTGACTTCCTTTAAAGGAACCAAAAGAATTATCTTGTCCAATACTTCTTGGCTTGGTGGAAAGAATCCTTTCTTAGGAATTGCCTACATTGTGGTTGGAAGTATTTGCTTATTACTGGCAGTTGTCTTTCTTATTATACATTTCAAATATGGTAAAAGGTAAGTCATATACTTTTGTAAACAAATTTATAAAGGAGAAAAATATAATTAAAGATCTTAGTTTTCTAAAAGTAATATACATTAAGTATGAAGAATTTTTTTTAAGCTAGAAGATTATACTTTGTATTTTGACCTCAAACCAATCCAATAAGTTTATGCTAACTATCTACTTTATTGTAAAATCAACAATTATGGAAATTATTTAGGATATACTGACCATTGTATGTTTCAAAATTCTTAATTTCTAATTAGTCTTGGATTGTAGAAATATTTGTAAAGTCAGAAAACTGCAGTCTCTTGTACCTTTTTAAAAATTCAATGAATTACTTTACAGGAAAATATTTATCATGTTGATTGTATGTGTATGTGTGTGAGAGAGGGGGAGGGGCATATAATGTTGTAAAATTAAATATTTCATTTTGTTTATTTTAAAATGCATGCATATTAAACATTACCCTTATTAAATATTTTAATATTATTAATTTTTTTTGGTATATTGTTACTTATAGAACTTTTCATTTGAAAATCAAAAAAATAAATAATAAATAATCATTGTTATATGAAATAGAAGTGTCATAAAAATAATTTATTTTTTCAGCATTCAAGTAAAAGCTATAAGATAAATGTATTGCTTAGAATGAATAAAGTTATAATACTTTTTTTAAAAAAAGTGTTTAGCTTATCTCTATAAAATTTGATTTGCTACTCTGTGAAATTAAGTTAGCTCTCAAAATGTTAATAGTAATAATTCATAAATGTAATAAATGCCTCAAAATATTCATGTTTATGTAAAACAGTTATATTTTTAACATACTGAACTTTCAATCTTAATTTATTACTTTTTTTGAAAAATCTTGTGTGTATATGCCTCTTTTATCTAACTTTTTTGAATTTTTTAAAATTATATTTTGGAATATTTTTATTTATTAATGTTTATTTTGAAGCCTCTTGCATTTTATTTTAAATACAAGGATAAATAACTAAGCATGTATTTATGTTTTCAAAGAAACTTTCTAGATTTTTTTTAAAAGTGCTGCACATAAAATATTAATTCCAATTTAATATTTTCCTATTAAAATATTACACCATGTTCAGTTTTTTTTTTCTTTTTTGTTGAAAAAATATTTTGTATGGAGAAATTGATGTATAGTTAAGCACATGTTTTCCAACGGAATGTTTTTATAAGATCATAATGTTAAGAATTTTTTTAAACAATTTTAATTTTACAAAATCATGAAATTCTTTTTTAAATATAACTTGAAATTCGTTTTACTTTTCAGCACTCATGATTTAGTGAACATTTCACAAAGGACGCCTTATTAAGGAAGCCTCTTCTAAATTGTGTTGTCTGCACACATTCCATATCATTTGCTTTCATATCTGCTAGAGATGTAAATAAAATTGTTTAAGTTTGCTTAAGATGTTTAATATAATGCATGTGTAATCATCGTTGATGTGTTTGTATGTTGATTGTGTATGTAAATAAAATTATATGCTATTTACAAAAATACATGGAATATTATTATAATACTTGTGATTTATGTTGGGGTAATTGCAAAAGTTATTTTTAAAAAATTTTCCTCCACAATATATTACTTTTAATATAAATCATATTATTTTTATAAATTGTAGAATATTATATGTGAAATCTTACTCCTTAAATAATGTAAAAGCATAACATATTCATAATTATCTTTTACAATTTTTAAACAATAAATACAAAGGTATAAATATTATATCTAGTCATCATTAGAAAATACTGTTTTCTGCCATATTTTTAAAATATTTGTTTCAAATATTTAATTTTAAAAAGTACATGACAGAGTCTTTTGTTTCACAATAAAAAATATATTATATACACCAAACATGTTTGAAATTAACATTATAGAAATATTTAAAATTTTTATTGTGTAATTAGGAAGTTCTGATTTGTTTCTTTTAAAAGCAAAGAATCATATCACGTATTGAAAATTTTAATTTATGTCTGTTAATTTATAATATATAATATATTATATTTATAATATATTAATTTATAATTGTATTATTTAAAAATATATTTAATTATATATATTAAATGTGTGAATTATTTATATATTTTAATAAGTTCGATGAGATACATATTATGTTATTTTGATTAATTACAGATATTTAAGTCTAAGCATTGAACAGAATATTAGGCATTTAATTTTTGTAATTAAAGTTTTATTAGAGGAAAAACCTTTTTTTTTTTCTGATTAAGAATAAAACTGACATGAAGTAATTTTTGTTTCTGTCACTAATGGTTGATAAATGTATACAGTGAATTATATAATTGTTTACATATTTTTCTTTTAAATAAATTTTTCATTGGTTTAATGTTTTTGCACCTTAACTTATGTTTTCTTATTAATAAACAAAATTATCAAAGTAACGAGTTGCAAATGTGAAAAAGGAAAATGTTAACTCATCCATATTGTTTCATGCTATTAAGGAAATTTTTATTGTTATCATGGTAAATAACTTATCAAGGGTATGTATTTTTTTACCATGTCTATGCTTATTTTATCCAGGAAATAATTTTTAGTTTTTTAATCTGTGCATTGTAACAGAGTATTATGACTTGATTAGCATTTATACATTTTTGATATTTTGGATAAATCGAATTGCTTTGCGTACACATTAAAATACAGTTAATGTTTAAAATATTAATTTATTTGAAATGTATTAAAATCGATTATATTTCTTCTTTCAATATTAAAGCATTCATTGTTCCCAGTTAGCTTTCTTGTAATTTTCTTTGTTCCTTCAATTGTGTAAGCTTTTTTTGATAATGTGATTCAAAATTTCGAAACTGTGGATTATAATTATACTGTTTCATTATCTTGTTATGAATTTAGCTAGACATAATTGAAAATACTCTATTTATTAGTTTAGTTTTTAATTGATGTGTCTAATATCTACGATTTTCATGTCATAAAAATTGATAAAATACCTATATTCTATTCTTGTTAAAATGAAATATTTAACTCTTTCAAGTGTGTGGTAAAAAGAAAAAATAAAGTATTACTTTTTTATGTATATTTTTCATATTGTGGCAAATTTTTTAGTGTCTTGTAGGAAATTAAATTATACATAACATATTTATTTTCATGCAGCAATGACATTTTTTTGTAAAATAAATAGGAAAGTAATATTGACTATTTAATTTTTTTCTTGGATGAAATAATTTAATATGTATAGTCAGTATATTTTCAAACCAAACTTTAAGGTATAAGTCTAATGGGTTTTGTGTATCATTAAACATAGGTTAATCAAATTACTTGAGAGCTCCACTTAAAATGGCTGATTATAGTTATAACTCTATACCAGTGGTCTTCGAACTTTTTCAAATCATGGACTCCTTAGATCAATATGTTTTAGGTACTTTATTTAAAGACAAAAAAGTAATAATTGTGTTTATTAAAAATTTTAATATAATTTACTCATTGATCTGGGATACAAGTATCACCTACCCATGCATTATTTGTGCTTGCATTTTTTTACAGACTATCAAAGTCTAGGTCTATTGAATTAATCTGCTGTTGCATTTCTTATTCTGCATTTAATTTGTTTTTGTGGCCACTCATGTTCCAAATGGCATTGAAATATTCATAGGTGTGTGGGAAATCCCGTGCATCTTGCATTAGTTTGCAACCTAAGATTTGGGAGCTGTTCTTGCTTAAATTTAGATTTTAACATCGGATCTGTTGATAAGTTGTTCCACATTCTTCATTATAGAAGTTTTCTCCACAAATGTAAAAAGGTTAATTTTCCATTATAAAACTATTTAGTTGTGCCACAATGTACTAATGAGTATAAAACTATTTTGCGGAATCCGGGATTGCGCAAACAATTGAATATTCACAACCTAGAGTAGATAATTCATATAAAGAAAAAACCCTTTTAATATTCTTTTATAATATCATAATAAAAATTTTAAAAAGTATTACAAAATAAAGCTATAGTATGTGTAAATAAAATTTTCAGTTTTAATGATAGGGATGAGCTTTAGATTTCTGTGGTTACTACATAGAAAATGTGAACTCGTTTTGTATACACATTTATACTTTTCATTTAGATTTTTTATTGTTACTCGTGGAACCCCTGAATATGCCTCATGGAACCCCAGGGTTCTGGGGAAGAGAGTTTGAAGACCACTGGACCATACTAACAAAAAATTTTGTGAAATTACAGTCGCGCACGGACCTCTATTTAATGAAGTCGCTAAATCCCAGAAAAAAGTTTGTTACATAGAAAATTTGTTATATGGAGGTTCACGTTTAAATATACTTTATAAACCGCATAAAACAAATTTTAAATTTATAAACACTATGTATTCAAAAAAGTAATTATTCACACCTCTTTTTGTAAATTAATATCTATTTTATATATATCTTACCCATCAAAAAGAAAAAAGAATGTCGACATTAAGAAAACATTAAGAAAATAATTTTATATTAAAATTAATGAATTTTAAGGATATTTTCTAATTTAAAGTACATAAGCAATTTTAAATATGCATTATTTCATAAATAGAAATTCTAAACATACATTACCACATGTGCGCTTAAACTTAATTACTCATAAAATCTGTTAATTTTGAGTTTTTTGTTTGAAAAAATGCTTTGATGCAATCAAAGATGTTTATGGGAACTGTACAATGGGGGTTAAAGGTTGCAATGCCCAGAATTACATTGCTCTCGGCGAATTAGGCACCTTATAAAACCAGTTTAAGATTTATGACCACCATGAAACATGTTAAAAGAAATTTCCTAAGTAATTTAAAAATAGGGAGAAAAAAATGAATCACAAGAGAAAAAGTTCGTTGTATTAGAAAAAGCACTTCGTTATTTGGAGGTTATTTTATGGTGAAAATAATGAAATATTCTTGGTTCACACAAAGAAAAAGTTCGCAATATAGAGGTTCGTAATATGAAGGTTCGACTGTATATGCATTTTCTTTAGGTTTTAGTAGAAAAGTCATTGGATCAAGATTAATTATACCAAAGCTTTTGTTATACAATGGATAAGTTGATTTTTTAAAAATTGACTTACAAGCTTTTACAAAGCATTGTATCTGTGAGAGAAGTACTCTGTCAAGATTTCCCTTATTCTTAATCATGGTTCTTTTAATGAGATCCATGGATAATAGTTTTATATTTAGCTGTAAAATGTAATTAATTCAGACTTTTATTATTTTTGTCCTCGTTTCTTTACATTACCTTTAACCTCTTACGTAGTTTTTATTATGGGGATATTTTTTTTTTATAAAAAAAGTATCCTTGATAGACTATTGTTAAAATGTTTAAGATGGTGTAGTGACACAACTACATAATTTCTATGTGATCTTTTGTCTACAGAGCTTTGTGTGGCTTTTAGTGACGATATAACCGATTAATCAAAATCTTTGTTCCTGCTGGTGGTCCAATGTAAATTCTGAATTTTATATAATTATCAATGATGTAATTTTTTATGAGGTTGCATATTTACTATTTCATTTTGAAGCTTAGATTTGGTCATAAAAACCCCCACTCAATCTGTTGTTAAAATATAGGGTATTTGTAAATATTTTGGCCAAATTGTAAAAACTAAGAAAATAATAATAAAGGGTGGTATATATATATAATATGCTCAGAAATACATTAAAAAGCTATTGGTTAAAGATTAAAAAACGAAATTCTGTGTACAAGGTTAGTGAATTTTATACAGCCTTTTGACACATCTTATTTCTATATTTTTAGAACAGGTACTCAAAGCAGCGAAAATAGATACAAGATTCACATCGTCGTATTTGGATTCGATTTTCATACTTTTTAAGAACATACAGGTAGTTATCAAAATAATGGAAACACCTTAAATTTATAAAGAATCCTTTATTAGTATGGTGTACGGCTGTATTTGGCATGTAATGCAGCTTGGATTAGATAGAATCGATCCGTGTAAGTGATGAATAGTGTTTAGAGCAGGGGTGTCCAACACGCGTGCCGCATGTGGCCCACCAGTACGTAAGTTCCGGCCCGCAGACTGTTTTTAAATATCGGATTTTTAAAGTTTTTTCATTTTGAAATTTATTTAAGGGGAAATTTATATATATATATAAATCTACAATGTAATTGCCTGTTAACTGTTCTTGTTTTAAAATAAATCCTTTTTGATAAAAGAAACATCCTTTAGATTAAAATAGATTTATATATTTTATCAAACAATTACGTTTGATTTTACTATAATAAATTCCGAATTGCATTATGCATATCCTTTACTATGGATGGTACATGCTTCTCTGTGTGCGATTTTCATTTCTCCTCTTCCTTTTCTGTTTGGAGTGTCCAAAAAGCAAGAGCAGTCAGAGATGTTTTCTAAAGATTAAAAAAAATTATTCAGGATGGTTAAGATAAAAGGCAATGTATACTTAATTGTTTGAAAATGACAGACAATCAAATTTCAACAATGAATAACGAAAGATCAATTCAAAAGGAACTCCGTAATTTTCAAGAAAATTTCAACTGTAATATTTTAAACATTATTTGATCATTTTATTATTATATGAAGATTATTATATTATCTATGTCTGTATATGTGAAAAATAATGAAAACACTAATATAATGATTCATTCTGTTTTAAATTTTCACTCCAATAAATGTTTTTTTTGTTTGTTTTCAAATCTGATATAAATGTACATAATTTTATGTGCTGCCCGCGAGATTATAATGTTTTTCCGAAGTGTCCCGCAAGGTCATTTGAGTTGGACACCTCTGGTTTAGAGGAATATTGTACCATTCTTCATGAAGATATTGGGAAAGGTCTGGGAGAGATGCCGATGGAGAGAATATCGATTCCGTACTGAAAGCTCTAAAATAGACCATAACGGTTCAATTACATTGTATGTGTGCGATGTCGAGTGACTGTCCTGCCCAAGGTAGATGTTTAACTTCATCCTCGTATTCATCAAACCATAATTAGACAAGTCCCGCTGCATCTATAGTTGCATTGCCATCCTGTAAAATTTCACCTCCTGCAGAAAACAAAGTTTGCATCATAGGATGGACTTGGTCAGCTAAAATTTCTCTATACTTCTCCCCAGTGATCCTTCCTTTCTGAGTTACGATTGGTCCAGCAGAAAACCACGACATAGCTGCCTATATCATGACAGATCCACCTCCATGTTTGATGGTTTTAAGGAAACAGTCACGATCATACGCTTGTGCAGATGTCCTCCAAACGTGCACCCGTCATGTTGTAGGGAAAGTGAGAAAGACGATTCGTTAGACCATATAACTTCTTTCATTTATCAATCGACCAGGTTTTGTGAGTATGACCATACTGTAGACGACGTTTGGCATTAACGTGTGACAAGTGGCTTGGGAGTTGCTGCTCTTTCTTAAATGTTCTATTTATGAAGGTACCTTTTAACCGTAATCACTGGAGACTCCAGATGCTGATTGAGCTCTGTGGTCACTTTTGCTGCAGTTGCTAGCTTTTTAGACATTAAAATCCACTTCAATACCCGTTGGACTCTTTCCTGAGCTTATCTTTCTGTCCATTACTTTGCCTTGCTGAACTTATTTTGCCGCGCTTTTTGTATGCTGCCATGACTTTAGACACCCTACCTCTAGAAACGCCTAAAATTTGGGATGTTTCGGTCACACTTGTTCCACGTAGACGGGAATAATTTGGCCTCTTTGAAAAAATCCCACAATTTGGCTTTGAAAATCTGAGAGGTCAGATATCTTACGCTCTTTTGAAAGAAATCCAAGACTTACAAGACTTCAATAAAGCTACCACATATTACCAGAAGATATACATTTCTATTTATTAAAAAAAAAACGCCATGTAGCAGTTATTATATTTTAATGCTTACAAGCGCATTAAAAAATGTCACTTTTATTCACAGGTGTTTTCGTTATTTTGATAACCACCTGTATTTCACACGTGCAGCTGTCTGATTCGAATTCGTATATTACACATGCATTCGTATATTAACATTCAGTAGCTTGTTCAATTCCATTCACAATTTCGTATATCAGATGGTATCTTTTAAGCTTGGAATTCAGACAGCAGTGCACTTTGATGAAAATCTTAAAGGGAAATGTGAATTTATGCAATTGTAAGATCTTAAACGCTTTAGAATGAATGATTCCATCCGTAATACTTCCCTAATAATAAACTTTTTCCATCCCTTTACTAATTGTTTTTTTTATCCTTTTCTGATAGTATTCAAAAATTTACCTTTGAATAATGTACTAATTAGCTCTTGTTTACATGTAACATAATTAACTGCTTTATCATTAGATTACAAGGAGATAAAATCGAAGAAATTCAATGCCTTTTGGGACTGGAACTACGCAGTTTCAGAGCCATTTGCCATTTATTCAATCAAAGGATGCCAAAAGTTATCTTTTATGGCAAAATATTAATTATTTAGAATGAAGTGCCGGAATTGTACTAGTTAGTTATTGAGAACTAGTATAATTATTCCGTTTTCATAGAAAAGCCTTCGCATTGCTTCTAAATGCTGCTTTAATAAACAATCAATGTCCCATTTTTATAATAAAATAATTGATTTTAGATTCTTGATATTTTTCAACACAGTTCTAGTATATTGATAATTGATACCAGAACTTTTTAACGTTAAACATCTCAGTTTGTTCTCTTCTTTCTAAAAAGCTGCTTCCACAACAAGTTTCCCACAAATCGTTTGCAGAATTTTACTGAATTTCCAATCGAAGAATATATTATCACCTTATTCATTCATTCGAGTATATGTCAGTTTTAAATTTGCATCATCTGCATAGTTTTCGAAAATTTTACTGAAAACTCCTCTCTTTTCTCCTTTCGATTTGCGAAATTCATAACGGTATGGCGGGAAATCCTCTCCTTTCATGAATTCTTGTTCCCCAAAGGCTCAAACGGGCTTATGTGGTTCAATAGTGCCATCGCTGCTTGAAGAGCCTTTTCCATTTCGAATTTTAAATCGGGCTTATTGGGGTGGATCACTCGAATTCAGTGATATGAATGAAAAATGGAGACCCAGATGGTCTCCATCTTTGAAGTTTTAGGCTAATTTGGAACGCGATTCGGACACTTCGATGAGATATTCAAATGAAAGAATTAGAATCGTCCCAAGAGATTGTACTACAGTAATTACAAATTGGAGTGCGCATTTTCGTATTTAGTGGAAAGTATATATCTCTTTAAGTCTGTAATCTAAAGTAGAAATTATTACGAAGTTCCCAGGAAATTTTGTGGAAAAGAAATATGAATTTTAAATATAGCCTGCACAGTAAACTGTGCGAACAATTTTCATTTAAATTAATAATTCGTGGTCAATTTATGATATTTTCTGTAACACACACAGGTATGCCTTAAAACCAAGTTAGAGCCGTAATGTTCAAAGATGAAAGACTCTCCGTTCTCTTGTTTAGGATAAATATAATATCAATTAATATTTGAGTTAATTTGTGAATGGATATAGTTAATAGGAACCAAATACACACACAAAAATAGAAAAAGTTAATACCATAATTAATACCATTTGTTAGTTGCTTCTTTCTCACTGACCAAATTCGATTTATTTTGCCATGTTTTGTTTAAAATATGAATTAAAAAGGAATATTTTATAATTATTAAAAGACTAATAACTAATTTTTTTCAAAAGCTTTTATTTGGTTGAACAAATGTGATGAAATATTTAATGGTCATCGTAAGTAATTTTTTTTCATAAATAACACTTTGGAAGAAGCATTGTTTATATTATAAATTTTGCTAGTTAAACAAGGCTACGTTTTTCTTTAATATCGCAAGAAAATATGTTGGTATTTATGTAAAAAAAAAACGATGCAGCAATACACACATCATCTACACATTCCTTCTCTCTATAAATTAATATATAAAGACACACACACACACATATATATATATATATAAAGGAGGAAGTTTTTCAATCTGAGTACCTTCCACTCCGTACGAAAGTAGTTTATCGACCACGCCAAAATGATCGTCATCGCGTGATGTTTGGTACTAGTTTATATAGATATCAATCGCCACATACCCCCCTGCCAGTGATTCGGCGAATAGGCGAACGAACGATACCATGTTCGGGGTGAGCATGTAAGCAGATGTGCCACTTTGTGGGTTGCGCCATTCGTGCGTGACGGCTTGACAATTGCATCATTTGTGTGTCGGCTTAATTGCTTTTGCGATGGATAGATGGCGCCTCGACTGTGGTGCGAGAAGGGCGCGGTTCTTTGCACGGCCAAGGTCACCAATGAAAGAGGGAGGATTCGATCTAGGTACCTTCCGTTCCGAACGCGAGTACTTTATCGACCACGGCAAAACGATTGTCATCGTGTGATGTTTGGTACTAGTTTATATAGATATCACACCACCATATATATATATATATATATATATATATATATATATATCTGTGTATATTTATCTCTCTCTCTATATATATTTCTATATATATATATACATGTATTTATCTTTATATATCATATTCAAATTATGAAGAATTATTGAGGTCACATATGTCTTGTATAATGACTTGCCAACGCTACATATTTGAGGGCTTAAATCCTGTTTTCCTTTACCTTCCCAGTTGACCTGCTCGCTCTCCATATTTTTCTACAATCTAACTCTTCTGGTCAATAATTGGAGAATGACTAGCTCAGCATACATCACCTGTTACTTTATCTTTGGTAATATGTGACGGTAACATGTGCTGTCATATTCCAACAAGGCATTTAAAGCTTATGTTATCGAAGCGTGTAGCAGGGGTTATTGACAGCCGGGGTGGTCAATGACATCTTAAAACTTCTTGAGGCTTTGTGCTCCTATACAGAATTAAGCCCCACCTGAGACACTTTAAAGTAGACAGTATATGACATATGTTGTCAAATATTTAAACAAGTAGTAACCTGCAAATAACTACTGTGCTTGTGACTCCCAATCTCATAAACCTGGACAACAATTGACTCGATCAATACCGCCTTTCGACTAAGTGATAGGTCTAACCAGGGCCGTTTTAGACTTTCCCAGTGTCCTGGGCACTTCAAACTGTTACTTCCTCTATTTCCATAGCACCCCTTACCTCTTTCGGTTTTTCCCTTGCCAGTTTTGGTTTGGGAGGGATTTTTTAAAAAATTTTCTCCGATTTTGCTCTCTAATTTCTTTTACCCCTAAATCTTCTGCGTATCTTCAAACCTTTCCTAGGCACGTGCCTAAGAAGAAGCGTAGCACAGGGCCTAGACTAGACACGGATGGCGACGATAATACTGCAGTCTTTGCTATTATTGTGCCATTTGGCAAATAGCTCGAAATTCCCAGTTTTAGGGAGAATGGGTATGGCATTTGGGGATTAAAATTATTCGGCCCATGATCTTATTGAGGCCGAGATGAGAACAAGACAAGCCCCTCCCCAAGGTATTGAGTCCGGTCCCAGCTGTTCCATGCCATAAAACGTCTCTGGTAGTTGTCACATGCACAATATATTTATTTCATCGTCTTCCTCATGTCTCAGAAAGCCATATTTTAAATCATTTAACCCAGTGATCTTCAAACTTTATCGAATCTTGGAACCCTTAGTCCAATTAGGTGTTTTGGGGAAACCCAATCGTATACTTAGAAGAATACATGGCGTAACCTACACCCCGCAGCCCCCACATCGCGGGGGGGCAAGGGTTTTAGGGGGCCCAAAGCCTGACTGCCCCCAAGTACCTACCCTTTGTCAAGTCCAACTCGGGGGCCCAAAACCTGACCTTGCAGGAGGGGCCAAATGTTCTCCGTTACGCCACTGGAAGAATATATATTTAAAAAATACTTAAAGTAGATCAACATGTTATATGTATTGTGTATAAAAGAAAATTACAGTATTTCTTACTAAAGAGTTTTAGCTTAAAAATTGTATAACCTAGTTGTTAATAATATCATTTCGTGCTCCAAGTACCACCTTCCCTTTGTAATGATTTCACTCAGTTCTAGGCTAACTATTTATTTCCATATGAAAATCATCAAAAGAAAGATAAATAAAATGGTATATTCTATTACAGTTCAATATCAATTTCGAGTCTCTTTCGCACTCTCTTCCCGTTTCCTCGATCTTTCAAGCCAGGAGACCGCTGTACTTCGCGGGCTCGTTATCGCTCTTCCTATCGCTCAAGGGACGTCCGAATCGCTCCCTTCAAAGATCCAGTCTCTTTCCTTGTCCGGACTCTCTCGCCCGTTTTATATCATCTCTTTCTCCCAGTCAGCCACCACTCATCTCTTTGTCGGCCTCAGTCCCCATCCTCCTGCTGCCGCCTTCCGGTATCGGCTCCCTTGATCGTCGTACCCCTCTGCCGCGCCAAATTTGGTCTCGTTTCCGCTAGCCCCAAAGAGGCGCCAAGGCTAGGTGTACATTTGTATGTTCTCAGCCGCGACGGCGTCACCGAGTTCTGGGAAAATGAACACACAATGATAAGGCACCTCTTTTTGACAGTCCGGTCAGCTGGGCAAAAAAGGTGCCGAAACTCGACCACCCAGCTACGAAATTCCTTCCCAGCAATTAGGGAAATTCCTGGAATTTTCGCAGCTTCTGTCGGCAAGGGATCTGTTGGAAAATAGGGGAAAAAGATATGCTTCGTCACACCTTGCATAGTTTCTGACAGAGATATTTTATGTATATATATGCTTGCATTTTTTTTTACTCAAAATGGCAAAGTGTAGTTCTATTGAAGTTGTCTGCAGTCATATTTTACATTACTACATAGTTTAGCTTGGGTGCTCTCGGCAAAATTAAATTCCTAGTACAATTTCCCATTGTCAGAACTCAGATGTTCTCTCTAAGGAGGGAAATGAACATCAAAATGATATTTTGGCAATTGATACCCACTTATATGGTGCCATACTTCAAGGTGTTACCAATTCCCGGGGAATATTTTTGGTCTATTCCAATTCATGGCCCCATTTGAAAGAAAAAACATTTAAATGTTTGTAACTGAGTGAAGCAAAACTTCTGATTTATTATAGTACTTAAATGAGTTTTTATTCATCCATTCTCAGTTTTCTCTCCTGAAAAATATTCTCTCATATTTTTTAAATAAAAAATTGGGATCCATTATATACGTTGGAACACTGTCCTTTAAATTCAATTCCTTTTCCTTTAAAATCTTTCATTAGAAAATTGTTAGTTTTTCAAAAAAGTGTCCATCATCCGGTTTGAGATATATATTGCTGTTAATTCTTAAAAGCAATTCATACATTTTTCTTTTAACTTTTTTATAGTATATACAATATATTGCTTCATGTAGAACAGCAGTCATATCTGCTAAATAAGATAAACTTCGCAACCATATTTCCTCTCATAATTATATCGCATTGTCATGACTTGAATTTCAGATGTAAAAGCAGGGCTCTATATGTTCTGGATAATTCTGCTCATAATAAAACAAATAATCTGGAATTTAATTTTCTTGCTTTTATAAAATTTATCATTTTGCACAGCATCATTTAAAACGTTTTTTAGTGCATTGTTTATTCATAATACTACAGTGATACAATATTCCAAATAACATGTTATAATTAAACTATTTTTCAATTCCAACTATTAACTCACACTCTCTATTTATTTATTTATCTTGGTGAAATTTTCAATCGTTAATAAAATACATTTTAAAGCGCTCAATCGAGCTGAAATTCTATATACATGATTATGTTGGATGACAATACAATAATCTAATTATAATTAATAAAAATTAATTGATTAAAATTAATTATTTAAAGAATTACAAATACAGCCATGTTGGCGACTTAGCGACAATTTTGGCAACTTGTGTCAAAACTTGAAAAGGTTTTTTCTCATGCTTTAAAGCATTCAGTTGAACTGAACTTTTATATACACGATTGTTTTCGATGACAATACGATACTTTAATGATAATTAATAAAAATTAATTACCACTTAATGTTGTGATTCTGTCATATGTATATACATATTTATATTAATTGTAACTAGCTAATTAGTTGTAAAGTAGCTCAACTAAAATTTTTCTTTGATCAAAGTAGGAATTGACTTAAAATTTTTTTTTATATTACTTGTTTTCTTTCTCTATTGTTTTGTATGCTTATTAGAGTTGAAAATGGGAAATTGGGTCTCATCTGCAACCAACATATATGATTCCAATAAAATATTAGCTACTTCATCATTGACTTTGGGAATCTAAGTCTCAGTTTTCTATTCCTTGGTCTCACATAAAATTATTTTTACCAGAATGGCTTTTTAAACTAGCTGATCTGATTTCTTGTCCAGCAGTTTAAAGCAAAATTAAAAAGAAAGACTATTGACTGAATTATATAGAAATTTTTACAGAGCTCAAATGTAGATTCTTCACATTTCTTTTAAATATAAATCTTTTCTTCTTTCGAATTAGGTTTATCGGGCGGACGATTTCACTCTTGAAAGAAATATCTATTATTTCAAGAGTAAAACTGTCCTATTATTCAAGAGTAGTTATAAATTTCATTTTCCCTTTTCAAAAGCTCTTTATAAACAAACATTAAGCAGTCTAGCTAGATAAAATTACTAATTTAGTAGGTGTTATCCCACTTTTACAATAAAAATCCACAGCAACTTTTTTAAACGTCTTGGTATAGATTTCCTCCCTTTTTTTGTAATTTCTGCATCGATGTTCCTCTATAATTCTATGATTATCGTTTTTATTTCACATTTGTTTTTATGTCTCATGTATTCTTACTCTAACTTCAAATTCTCATGTTCTACTGGTCTTAAATCAGGCGATTCAAGATGAGTTTTCAGAATTTGGGACAGTTATAGAGACACCAGAGGCATACGTTGAGAGTAGTACGTTGGGGGCTATTACCTTGATAAAAAATAAATTCGTCTCCAATATCCAAAGTTTGGGTGGATAATTTCAAATCGTTATTTAAAATATTTAGATAAAACTCATGATTCCCACAATACCATTAAACAATACCAAAACACCTAATCTTGAAGTAGATATACACCCTCCGACCCTCCCTTCCCCCCAACAAAACCACTTTCACCACTATCTTTTAATGTTCCAACTAAATTCTTGGGATTAAGTTCCTCGTTTTTTCTTCTACCAAACCATTATACTCCCGTCTGAACTAAAAATGTTGCATTTGCTGTCATCCCCACCTCCTTGTTGTCATTGCTGAATTTTTTGAAACTGAATTCCGGTATATTAATTTTTATTAGTATAAAATATTTATTTTTTAAAAAATAGCAAGTGTACAAATACTTTTGAGAGGCACTGTATATATTTTTTGATTTTTAACGAAGTTTAAAAATAAAACATGGGGCTTAATGTAGTTTATGTATTATGTGTGTGTTTTAAATGTGGTTTATGGAGGAAAATGTTGATTTTTTCTCTTGAAAGTAAAATTTTGGAAATTCAGCTACAGGGTTTTTCTTACAAATTTCTGAAGTATCTGATCAATTCTAGAAGCCACCATATGAGTATAATTTCAAGAATTTTGTATAAAGATGTTTTTTTTTTTTCATTTTATCACGCAGTTTTTAAATTGACTTTTGTTCTCGATATTGATACTGAGCAGGTACAATCTTTGATGTACAAAAATATCCGATATTAAATTTACGTG
>BMAV01019232.1:200615-360327 GCA_019973955.1 Trichonephila inaurata madagascariensis
TTTGTTTTCCAAATGTTCTCCTTTTGTGAAAAATGCTTCTATTATAATAATATTTTGCCTGTATATAGCTCAGACCTCTCTACAGAGGCTCAACTAGAATTTTTGAAATATATAGCTTAGAAATGGGTTTATCCATGTTTTACGACAACAGAGGAGAGCAATTTTAAGAAAAAAAACGCCGATAATTATTTCAATTGGTTTTAACTCTGAAAATAATGTGAATTTTTCAAAACTTCTAGTTGAGCCTCTGTAAAAAGGTCTGAGCTTTATACAGGAAAAATATTATTATAATAGAAGCCTTTTTCACAAAAAAACATTTTGAAAAAAAATTATTTTAAGTTAATTTTTTGCCAAAATATGGTATTAAAATTTTTTTTTGTCAAAATGTTCTTAAAACAATGTTATACATGTATTCCAATCTAAGAGACACTAAATATCATGAAAATTAATAATGCCGAAGAGATCAAAAGTTCCAAATTTTGTTTACTGAATATATTCAGAAATAATTTAACTAGTAATTCTTGATAGAAAAAAGACATTTTCGAAAACTGAGACTCATCTAAGAGATTTATACGTCCTTGAATCTGACTTCATTAAAGTAGTTTATCTTTGAAATGGTTTAGCTGAAAAGGAGATTCATATCATATATGCCGTGTTTTTTTTGTCTCTAAAATCCTTTTTCTTCTATACATACTTAATATCGTTAAGAAATAGGGACAAAATATTCCATACAGCTTCATATATCCTATTAGTATTAATAGCATGAGCAGAAAAACAGATATGTTGTATATGTAATAGATCCCTACAGGAAGCATGTAGTGTTCGACGACATTTGTCAAACTTCTCATACAATACAAAGAGTATTTTACATTTAATTATCGCAATTTTGAGTATTAAAACATTTCACTTAACGAAGGAATTGAAGCGACTTAATGAAATAAGTAGAAAGAAGAATCAATAAAAAATTAAAGGTGGGAAGCACACACACATTACTCATTAATAATTCACTTCAAAAATAGTGATTTTCTTTTCGATAGATGGCACCACAAGCTATCAGAGTTTACTGCTCCTACTTCGAAGTTTTAAAAATTTTATTATTAATTTTAAATTTCCATGCTTAAAGTAACTTGCTTTCGGTTCAGAATATTCCTTGTCAAAAGTGTTATAGTTTATTTCTTGAACTGGATGCAAAGTGGATGGATGTAGTTTATATTAATAATTATTTTCATCCCATCTTTCGTAATTTTGAAATAAAAAATGAAGAAACTTAAATACTATCTTGTCAATTTACTTATTAAATATAAAAAGTAAAATAAATAAATAAATAAATAAAGAGAGAGTAAAATATACAATAGATAGTATAATTTAATTTTAAAAAATTCTTCTGTACTCTATTACGGCCAATTTATTCGTCCAATTACGACCTTAAAATTTTTAGTTGCGGGTTCGAGTCCAAAAGCCATTAAAAATCTTCGGTGTAGAGAGGCTGATGCACGTTAAATCTGTCTTGGCTCAAAGTCCTCCCTTGGGTGAGGTGTGGAAGTTTGGAGAGTGCGGGTGGGGGGCAACTCAGGTGTCATCCTCGCCACTTGACAGTGGTTCAAAGTTACGAATTCCGTCGCCAATTGCCCTCGCATTGCTTTACAGTACTTTACAGTTAATAAAAACTCCATCACTCAAGAGAGAAAATTTAATTTTTGGTTTCAAATTCGATTAAATAAATAGATACTGCATTAACAGTTATTGATGACGAAATTAATAATTTTGAGTCATAACCTAATGTTGAAAAAAAAAAAAAAAAAACAGTGATCAACTTAATATTTTAGATTGCAAACTTCTGTATTTTAAAATGCAATACTTTAAGCTCTGCTGGAGACAATATTTTAAGTTCTGTAAATTTCTGATAGAAAAACGTTAAACCCCTTACAACCTTATTGATGGATAATTCAATCAAATATTAATTTTACTTTTTAACTTTTAGAAATTAATTTGCATGAGTAAACTTCTTAAAACTTAATTTTTTATGGCGTATTTATTTGGTTAAAATGTTGAAAGAAGTATGGTGTAATAAGCGTATTAACCTTGATTTATTCTTTTTTAACTTGGAGAATTCTATGGATTTAAAGTCTTACCTTGATGTTTCAAGAACAATTAAATGTAGTAAAACAATTAATGACATGTAAAAATTAACTTCTATTTATTATACAAATTAGTTAACAAAATATATCGGTAGAAATAGTAGTTGAAATGTCACGCTTTAAAAAGTTAATAATAAAAAAAAAAATGACAGATTTTTTTTTTCGAAATACTATATATATATTAGACTTTTATTCGTATCAGAAGTGTCTTAGATTTTTTAATGTTAGAAGCATATATATACAATTTTAAGTAATTCAGCCTAAATAATGAGAGAGTTATATTAACGTCACACTATAAAGCTATAAGAGGGCTATTGGCGAACGGACCTCGTATATTTGAACCATGGTCAAGTGACACCTGAGCTGGCGCTTTTCTTAACTTTTACACCACACCAACAGAACGTTTGAACCTCGACAGATTTAACGTGCATCAACCTCTTTACATGGCGGATATTCAGTGGTATTAGGCTCGAACTCAATGCACACCAGTCACCCTAAAAGTTAGAGATAGGTATTATGTTGAGTTTATTCTATTCAATAATACTTTTCTTCTCTAAAAAATCATTAATACATGCCTGAATTTTTTTGTAGAATATATTGTTGTAAATAAAAAGTTATGATAATAAAAATATTTTTGTAACACATGGGTTTTAAGAAATATATTTTAATATATTTCCTTAGTTCTGAATATTCGACATATATTTCAGGATGTTTTAATTTATATATATATCATTTAAAGCCAAAGATTTTAATAAACCATTTTTAAATTTTTAAAACTTTTTTTAATATTTTGCATATTAGGAAGCTATATATTAGAATCATATTTCCCAATATATCTTTCAAAATATGACTCATATATTTGTATTTAGTTTTCCTCAAGATTCAAAATATTTTGAGAGTTAAGAAAAAGAAAATATCTTTATATTTTATAAATACTGAATATTGTTCCCTCCCCCCATTAATGTTTACAACAACAATTATTGATCTGAATATTGACAGCTTCTCAGAATTCCAAAGGAGAATTTTGAAGATAAAAGAGATAAAGCGGTAGAAAAGCTGGGAAAATTCCATCAGCGGCTATTCAGTTGCTTGAATCACAAGCACTATTCCTTCATGAAACATCGTTTCCAGAATAAAATTTTATTTCTTAATGCTCTATAATACCTAAAAGGAAAAGAAAAAATTGAATTCATTTCTGAAGTATAGTTTTTCACTCGGTTTTATTGAAATAAACCGTTAATTGAAAGATATTATTTCGATATTTAGAGTTATTAATAGTTTTATTAATAATAAAACTCATAAATAATAATAGTAATAATGGTTTTTGTTGTGTGTTAATTATTGAATAATGATAACTAACTCATTTACCAACATTTATTTAAAATAGATCTTTATATGTATATAAATTATTACCATGTAATACCAATTGAAATTAGTAGACTTTGATGAAGGGCATTTTTGGTTGAAACAAAAATGGAGCTTTCTCAGTTAGAATGAGACTAGCAATGGCAATATAAGGGGAAATATATCGATTTAATAAAATGGTGAGGTATTTTAAAATTTCTGATAAAATCAAAAAGCTCATTTAACTCAAACCAATATATTATTGAAATCGAAATTGCTTCGTAAGCCAACGTCCATGTAATCGAAGCTTTATTCTCTCGCTACCATTTTAACAAAGCAATCCTTTTAACAAAAGTTGAATGAAAAAGAGAAGGGGTTAAGATGATGCATAAAAAAATAGGAATTACTATCTAGATCAGTCATTTTTCCCAAACTGAATAGAATAGCGAGTGGGTGAGAGTGAGAGAGAAATGGGCGAATGAATACATATTTCTCCGTCTGCGAAATCCAGATTTTTCCGGATAAAAATTGGGAATGGATTTTTCTCCGCGCGTCTCTCTCTAAGTTATGGATGGAGGACCTAAGCCGCCCTAATGCCGGTTCGGCCGCCAGCAAATGGGAAGCCCCGGCCCAAATCCCTTAGGCTTAAGGGTGAGGCCGCCGAAGGAGAATCCGGTTCACTCGCCTGCCGGACCCTGAGCATGTTCCTGCCGCCACATCTACTCGCTCTGCCGCAGCACCAGTACCAAGGTGAGTGCCGGATTCGCCTTCCCGGACTAGCGCTGGCTTAATTTTTCGCAAAAATCGTATAATTGTATTTTGTTTGTCATTTCATTTCCAATTGATTTTGTTGTGTAGTTATTAATATAAGATAAAAAAAAATAATAACTGCAAAAAAAAAAAAAAAAAACTATTCAAAAAACTATTTAAAAAACTTTACGGTAAAGTAGTATGAGGAAGATACTAAAATGCTTTTTCATTATTTTTATATATATTTATGGTCAGTTTTTAAATTTAAGATGTGTGATGGATAACAATTTTATTTCAATGTAACTTTAATTTCTTGTATACATTTACAGATTTCCAAAAAAAATTCAAACAAAGACTAATAATGGTTCCCAGTGGATTATTTTTAGGTTCATAGTTTCACCAAATTAATTCATGTTTCATAAAAAGAAAAAAAAAAGAGTAAAACATTGTAATAAACGATTTCTTACAAAAAGGGCACGGGTATTTGTGCATATATTTTGAATGCTAAATTGTATTCTATAATGTTTTACGAATTTTAATTAAAGTTGAATTTTATATCATAGAAGTTTGAGTGTACACAGTGAATATTGCAAAACTCAGAGCTATGTTAAACTCCTAATGCGTACAGGTACTTAATCAAACTTAATGGGCTTGTTATGTTTTATCGAATTTTCGAAATATTTTGGCATTATGTGATTTGAAAAAAATGTATTAATTATTGAAAAATCGATTTAAGCTCAATTATCTTTATTATTCTTCATAAAGAGAAGATATTATTTAAGCTTTTCATTAGAAAAAGAATTAAAGTTCTTCACGATTACTGCATGTTATAGAAACTTTTTTTTCATTTGTTTTTGTGTATATCCCAAATTGTTTCTGAAATGAATTAAAACAGACAGACGCTGTTTGATTGAAGATAATGCTAAGTTTTAGCAAAAATAAGGAAATTTACAGTAATTATTATTCTTGTGTATGCTTTTAATGCAATATGAAAAGAAATGAAATGAAGGGAAGAATTATTATGTAGAGTTAAAATTATTCTGTTTCTCAGAGAACACAAAGAGTATTTTGTATTTCGTTTCATTTGTAACAAAATTACATTTTGTGTGATTCTTTAAACGAAATTTGTAAAAATTTGTACTATTTTAAAATCTTTTATTTGATGAAAATGAAGGAAATGTTTAGATAATTTATTTTTAAATAAGCACCATCCGCATGAAATGATAAAATGTTTATATGTAGTTTATATGTATATTTTTGATTATATATATAATTTTAAAATTTAAATGAGATATAGTTTCATAGTGAATATTTGGCTATTTTTCAACAAATAAATTCTTGAAAAATGCTTAGCAGTTTGCAAAAGCTGTAGAAAAGTAAATGGAAGAGTTTTATAAATAAGTTATATAAAAAATTTTAATTATAAATATCGCTCCAAAAAGTAATTTAGTTTCTATATTTTGGCTAACTTTTTGTTCATCGTAATTTTGTTCATCATAATAAGATTGTAATACTTTAATATATATAAAATTTGTCTTTAAAAATATGCCATTCAATTTTTTTCATAAATGTTTTTAAATATTTTATACATAAATGCAATGTTTCTAAAATAATAACTCAAATAAAAATATTTCATGATTTATAAAATACTGTTCAAAATCAGCTTACAAGTCTCATTTCGAATTTACTTTAGAAATAACCATATTGAAAACTAAGTGTCTTCAGATTTTTGTAAGATATTTTTAATAATCTATTCTAATAAACAAGATGCTAGTCACCCTATGTGCTCTTGTTTTGGCTACTAATAGATTGGTCAGCGGCTAGATTGCTTGTAGATTTGTTTATATTATCTTACACCTGCTCTCACGAATAATAAACTTAATCTAAAAATATATATTATACTAATCACAGAGACGAATTTATTTTTAAATGTTTTATTCGAAGTACTTTTTTATAAATAACATAACCCTTTGATGACTAAAAAAAAGTATTTGCAAAATTTTTCAGAGAACAGTTAAATTTGTAGCACAAAATCATTAAGTGGAGTGTTGACCTCAGTCAATTGACCATGGTTATCTGATCATAGTTTTCAAATTGTTTATGTTAAATGTGAATCATAAACTGTTCTTTTTATATATATGCACTAGAAAAAAATTAATAACTCTAGGTTGTTTCTGTGTGAATTGTGTTTATTAATCTCCATTGTCAATTTAATTATCGGTTTAGTGAATAAGTAATCGTGCACTTTATGTAATGTACTCTCTTTGAAATAAAAAATGTTGAATCATTTAAACTCTTAGCATTCAAATAAAATGATAAATATGGAAATACTTTTATTGATTTGCTTTTGAAGATGTAATATTTTAAAGTGCAGTTTAGCAGATTTTAACTTTCTTTCTTTTGTGTATAAAATATATTAATTTTATATAATAAATATTTTTCTCTTTATATTGGGGTTATTAGTTATTTTACATGTTTGTGCATAAAAAATAAGTATGTGTTAAAATCAATTTCAGTTTTTTAATCGAAAAAACAATTAGATATAACCCGGTTAAAGGGGAACATTTTTTAAAAACCTTAAGTACTTCTTGGTTTAGTGTATTACGTAATTAAAACTGCTTAATACTGCATATGAAATAAATATTGAGACATAGCCATCCTGTGATGACCATGTCTTGCCGGTTCCGCGTAAGCTAGAGGTGTGGGATTATCAAAATGATGAGACATAATTCTTAATACAACTTTTATTAAGAGTAACTTATAATACTTAAATTCTAATTTTGACAATTATTAATTAGAGTGAGAGTCAAGCCCAAAGTAAATCACGTATTTAAGTCAAATCACGCAATTTGATCCTCTATCTCAATTATCCTAAATAATCCTGTTATCTAATTACTTATATCTAATATTACCTTTTCCAGTTCTGGTCCCTGGACCTAGAGAATATAATCTATAACTTTATCTATGAAGATTCTTGATCCGCAATGCAGCTAATTCTTGACTGCTTATTCTTGGTCCGCAAGATTTCACACTAAGCTTTGTCACGCTATTGATCAGAATGATTCCACACTACAACCCTGAGCTTGCTACGCTATGCTATCTATACTATCCCTATCTTTAGGTTTGCCACGTTATCCTTTTATAGTATATCTCATTTACATCTTCGATCCGTTTCTCTTCTTGGTATTGGGTTGGAAATGTTTTGCCATTAATCGTGGCCGTCAAAGAACATAGGAGTCATGTTAATCAGAAAGACGCGGGGACGTCACAACCCTCCAAGAAGAAAAAACGTGATTTACTTAAGGGTTCCCCAATGCCCTTAATAAATTACGTGTCTAAATCTCTATTTCTAAATTTCTTTTGCTTTCTGAGTTTTATTTAAATTTTAAACTTAAATCATCATTTTAACTTTTATAATTTCCAATATCTATCTTGACTTTTAATTTTCATTGCAATTTTAATTTAAATTTTAACTTTTATAATTTCCAAAATTTATCTTGACTTTAATTTTCATTGCAATTTTAATCTTAAATTTTAACTTTTATAATTTCCAAAATTTATCTTGACTTTAATTTTCATTACTCATCTTAGAATTTTAATATTCAATTTAATTTTAAACTCGTGACAATAAATTTACCCAAAATAATTAGGCCAACATTAAAAATACTGTTTAATTTGTGCCCACTCTCACTTTTACAATTCGTTACTTAAAATATTTATACACTTAAAAAAACTACCATTCTGGGTGCAGACCCAATCTAACACTTCATATGGAGCTGTTACTTCTGCTCCCTTTCTTAACAGCCTGGAAACACTTTGAAGTTATACTTTTCAAGATTTTCAGGTCAGTCTCCTGAAATGAAACTATTTGAGTATCTTATTTCCATAATATTAATCAATTTTACATAATTTATTTATATATCAAATAAATTTTTATCTCCATCCCTGCCATCTGGTTTCAAAAAAAAACCCCCAAAATGAGCCGCGCAGCGCCGTTATTATTATTGTTAGTGCCCCTGACTACGCCGCGTTTCCTGAACCATGCCTCTATAATACGTAACAATACAACAACATATATATATAAATATTATAAAATTACAAAACATTTTTCAATAAACCATTATAACAAATAAAAAAAGGAATTTTCGCATCTCACGAAGTCATATATCGAAGTAAACAAATGTGTGAATACAAATGTTTTTCTTCAGAAAAATTTTAACAAGTCAAAAGTTCCAATATTAAATGAACACTCATTGTAGTGTTTGACTTGGCTTATAACTTTTTAAACACCGCCTGAGACTTCCCTTTTTGCAATAATTCTTCCGACCAATTGTTGGAAGATCATAAAAAAAAGAAACAATACAACCTGATTTTTATATTCGGTCTCCCACGTTCACGTTCAACGATGAGGTGTCATCACTCTTCATTCCTTGTTTGTACTGAATTTCTTTTTTGTAAGGCTTGTACCTCCTTGTCGTCCTTTCCTTGCCTTCCCAATTTTGTTCTTGGCTGGTCGTGGTTCTTCTGTTCTCCGTCGTGGCCTTATATTATAAGTCTTTTCAAATGGAACTTCTTTATCCTAGGCTTCTATTCTTTCCAAAACTATCGGACTGTTAATTCTTGATGAGCAAGATTTCGCCCTAAGCTTTGTCACGCTATTGATCAGAATGATTCCACACTACAACCTCTGAGCCTGCTACGCTATGCTATCTATACTATCCCTATCTTTAGGTTTGCCACGTTATCCTTTTATAGTATATCTCATTTACATCTTCGATCCGTTTCTCTTCTTGGTATTGGGTTGGAAAGTTTTGCCATTAATCGTGGCCGTCAAAGAACATAGGAGTCATGTTAATCAGAAAGACGCGAGAGACGTCACAATATAACAAACTAATTACATAAATAGATAAAATATTTTCTTAATACTGTTAAGTTTTATCATGGGATTAAATTGTATAACTGATCAAAGTCAAACAGAAACGTTGTATTATCTCTTGGTATAATTTAACAATAAACATTTATTTAAATAGAAAAAAAACATCTGATTTTTAAAGAATTGTTATTTAATCAATATACATGCAGTGATATCACATAAAACTGTACAACATTTTAAGTGGTAAATTTTCTTGACTTTAAAATTTCCCAGTTATGAAATAAATAAATTATTTTGTTATAAAAAGACAAATATATTTAAATTTTATTAGATATAATAAAACTAAAGCAGTATATGTTATTTGGGAATCACTAGATGAAAACTGAAAAATATATTGAGAAACTTTGGCAGGAACCATACAAAATCTGAATATCTATCGTTTTTTTTTAAATTTCCGAAATTATAATGGGTAAAACAAATACTAATTCTATATCATAAATTTTTTTAAAGAAATGAATTTTCCACCTTAAATACCAAAATCGGGTTAGAATAAGGGAAAAGGAGGAGAGTTGTTGGTTCTGAAATCGATCTTACTCAAGATCATTGTGAGTAAAAAACGAACAGCCTCAAAACTAACGATGTATAATGAGAAAGAGTAACATGATTTCATAGCAAAAATGATCGAAAACTTTAATAACCGGGACATAATTCTTCATAACATACATTCTTCTAAGCCTTGTTAATCTTCATCTACTTAAATTATAAAAATCGTTTGAATTTTTACGCAAAATAAAATTTTAAAAAATAGTAAAATTATATATATTTTACCATTTCCTATATAATCCTGTGCAATCAGTACCAAAACAACCGTATCTTAATAAAATAAATTAATAATAATAAAATAAAATAAATTTTTTAAATAAAATAAATTAACAAAAAAGTTATAGAACAAGAACAATTTAGAATAATTACTGCTTTTTAATGTAAACGAATTAATTGTATTCGATTCAAGTAACAATATCTTCAGAAATAAATATACAAAAAAGATTAAATACAGAAAGAAAAAAAATTAGAATTGTCGATTTAACAAATGCAGTTATAATAATTGACAAATCTTTAAGATCGTTCAAGTTTTAGTTCCTTGATTTAAAAAGGATTGTTAGAACAGAAATTAATTAAGATTGTATTCAAGATTTTTAGATTTCTGCTTCCCGAATTAAAGTAGTTAAGAAATATTTCTCTCTTCAAATCTTGTTATCTGTATGATTACCGATAATTCTTATTCTCTCTTTCAAACATATGTAAGCTTTTTCTAACTATAAATAATTAATAAATATAATTTTATATAACTAGTAATTATAATTAGTAAAAGTATTACAATATATAAATAGAGCACTGCTGAATTATTTTGTAAACTTAATAATTAGTAATTTTCTAGCACTTTAACACAATGTAGGTTATTATTTCTTTTAATCAAATCTTTATAGATATCCAGACATTCTACTAATTCTAAATGGGTATTATTATCTTGTATGGGTTTGTGTCATTTCATGAAACATTATACAAAGCATTTAATTTAATTTCAGGTTTTTTTTTCCATAAAATTTATTTTGAAGTCTATTTAGCAGTTTTGAATATAAATATTAAAAACGAATTGTCTCTTTTAAAATGCGAATGAATATCAAAATAAGTTTTCGTAATTTATTTCAAGTAACGAAACAATTAAATGACGCTTTGTGTTTACACTTCAAAATGAATTCAATTAACGAATTGCAAAGGAAATTTGCACTCGAGATTTACATCTTTACTTGTCATTTAGAGCAATTCATTTCCATAATAACAAAATTCTGTTTGAAATATCAATGAGCTACAATACAATCAAAATGGCCAAATATTATTTAAAATGAACGAATAATGTTCAAATTGCGTTTCATATTTGCGTCTAAATTACCATTGAACGAGATGTAAAAACGCTGCTTTGAGTTTTATAATGTAAAAATGAGCAAGCAAAATGACTTCGTACTCATTTATTTTCTCAACTGTAAAATAATTTCATGAAAGGATTAATATGTTCGTAAATAACTCAATGTTAAAAGGAAAGTGAGCCAAGAAATGTGAATCTTGTATTAAATTTAATTTAAAAAAAAAGTTGTTGTCAATAGGCGACGGTAAAAATAATGTATATTATTGCGAATTACCATTTAAAAACAATACGATTTGTATCCTCAAAGTATCATATGTAATTGTTATTAATTAAATCAATTCACAATTAATTTTGCTGAATTATGCCTAAATTAAGTGCTTTTGATGAAAGATTAAGGCGTTTAAGAACACATGTTTATAAAAAGAGCTTTCAGTAATTACTTACGTGTTGTATCTCTCTGATTTATGGTATACTGCTATTGTCTGTATTTTGTTTATTAATAGAATAATTGCTTTTTTTTTAATTTATGTTTGTATAGTAATGAATAGCTTCATCAAAAATTCATATCGCTTCTGAAAGAATAGAATTAATGAAAAATTAATATGAAACACAAAATGAATTACTTTCTTTGAAATGAATTTCTCTTATTCTATTTTGATAATCTTCCTAATATAATGAATTTTGCTTTCATTTGTTTCTTGAAAGGAAAAATATCAAATTTTAGGATTATGTGATGACTACTATAATACTTAATCTCTTAAAAATATATTTTTGATCTTTTAAAAAGATTATATTTTTTCGGATTAATTCACATGAATCTCTCTGGAAAGTTTCATCAATGTAACTAACAGATTTATTGTGATTTCTTAACTTTTCATTACAAAACACTAGAAATATTTTGCAATGCTTTCGTGAAGGGATTTTCGTGTTTCATGTATTCCATTTTCTATAAAGATTAGTATGAACACAAATCGCATAGATATAAAGTATTAAAAATTCTGAAAGCATCAAAAATATTTCGTAAAATTATAAATAGCGTCAAAAACACTTTCTGAAATGTAATACTCGTTCCAAAGCATTTATTTTATATAATTAAAATAATACAAGGTATGGGCCAACCAGGATGTGGAACCCTTTTGTAATTTTATTTAATTTTTGAGCAACCAGATAATTGAATATACATAAAATAAAAACAGATCATATAACCCGAAAGAGAAAAGTGGTATTATTGGTATTTACTGCAAACTTGCAACTCAACTGATGCTTGATTATTTACTAATGTCGCACTGAGAAATAACATGCCTGTTGTCAACAATAGACCTCATAAATTCTAATTGGAGCTCAAGAAATGTGTTCGTTAAAAACGTATAAATTATATAGTTCCGTTTACATTTTAAAAATTAAAAATTTAAATAAAATATTTTCCGATTTTTTTTTTTTGTTAATGTAGTTTTTTTATTCTTTCTTTTCCCATTGAGGATAAAAAAAAAAAGGGTTGCGCCATTTAATCCAAAAATATCCAAATGCTTGATAAAATATAGGTTCTACCTTTGATACTGTAGATTTCCTTATTGACTAGTAAATTTTTTTGCCTTTTATGTTAAGTGGCTTCAGTAGCCTAACGGTCATGGCATCAAACATGTTCCCGGCTTTCGAGTCTTGATTTTTAAAAGTCCTTATGTGAATTTTCATTTTTTTAAACTTCTTGCTGTTCACATTTGTGTGTGGGCGGGGTTATAGTCAAGGACTCGTAGACGGCATATCGTGAGTTCGAGCCCCAGTGCCAAAGCTGATGCATGTTAAATTTGTCGAAATCAATGTCTTCCCAATGGTGAAGTGTGGTAGCTTGGAGAAGGAGTGTCAGTTCATGTGACCAACGAAAATTATGAGGTTCTTGATTAGCCTTGTTGTTTAAAGTTTTTAATAAAAAATTTTTTAAATTTTAAAGTTTTTTTATTTTTACTTGATATATATAGGAACTATAGGAAAGCGAGAAACCTTTTCAAGAATTGTTCTTTTGACCACAGTGGCTAAAAATTATGAAACCATTTTTTTTCTCGGAAATTTACTGTTTGAACGATGTTAATCAGTAAATCTCAAACAATTTTTTTACTGTTCCTAGTTTATGTATTTTTTTTTTATCGTTATTATTACATTACTGGTAAAAAGTTCATTAGTTTACACCTTTACTCTCCGTCGCAAAAAGCATTTCCTTTAACAATGGTGTTAAAGCGAAAATTCCGAGCTTCCGCGCTCCATCACAGGCATTTGGTCGTGTTCTGTTTCTTGAAACCAAACCTGACATCAGGTGAGCCAGATGGGTAAGGACGAAAAATGCTTCGCTAAAGGGGAACCTCAAGAACACCGAGACCTCCAGGGAGTGCCTCTTAACCCCGCCTGCCATAAGGAGTTCGTTATTTCTCTCCTGAGATGCTTCCGCTTTGCGAACATCTCTCGAGACTTACAATCAGACGCCTTCCTAATGGCCCTTCCTTACGACAATGGCATGAGTCCGATTGGAATCGTTCATGATGACTCGTTTCTTCTGAGATTGGCGGATTGGAGGAGAGAGGTTTGGGATTCCGTAGGAATGGATACTTTGCTGATGCTCTTGCAGGAAACAGATAGGAAATGATGAGAGGAGTTTGATCAAGAGGGGAGAGACAAGCTTTTTCTTAAGTGTTGTTAGTGAAGTTGTATTATGAAATTTGTATTTGTGTGTAATTTGTATTTGTCTAATTCTAACTGCATGTTATAACACTTAAAAGGCTTATAGCCAATTAACCATCTTCATTTTACCTAAAAGAGAAACCAACGATAACAATAATTGATTAAATTTTGTAACAGATTCTCTTCCGGTTCTTCTACTAATCCTCTATGGGGAAACTATTTCAGTTAATTGTTTGATCTGAAAGCTTCTTTCTGTAAAGGGACCGCGATTTATGTAAATAAATATGTCTATTTAAAGTTAAGTAAATCGAGCTTGTGGGAAAAGATAGCTGTTAGACGTGTTGGTGTTAGTTTAAATTTTTGATATCATTGATGTACGCATGGTGGGACCTCCCCCCCCCATAGACCTGTGGCTGCAGTAGCCGAGTGGTCAAGGTATCGGATCGTGGCTGGCTTTGTCACGAGTTCAGCCCAGTACCTTAAAAGACCCACGTTTTAGGGAGCGATAACGTTAACTCTGTCGAGGCTCAAACTTTCCTTCCGTTGTGTGTGGTGTGGTAGTTAGGAGGGGAGATGCCAGCTCAGGTGTCGTCCACGTCACTTGCCCAAAGGTTCAAAAATTACGTGTTCCGTCCCCAAAAGCCCTCGTGAAGCTGAACAGCGCGATATTAATATTCACTCACTCACCCCCATAGACCAACAGATTAATTTTTATTGCAGTGATTAGCCATCGGCGCTTTCGTCTACATGTTTCTTAGAATGTACCCCCCCCTTCCACCCTCAAAGAGAGGTCCATGTACATCACTGATATAAAATTTATGTTTGAATTGTTCTTTTATTCAGAAACTGTATTAGGAGCCTTGTGATTCGAGTTCCGGGAATTGAGCCAATATCTGCATCAATAGATAAGCCTCTTTAATCATATTTATAAAAATAGAATACAAATGACTCTCTCCCTATTGGCATTTGCAAAAGTTGATATTAATTGAAAGTGATTAGAATAAAAAGCTTGTTGAATTTTTAGAGATGTCTGTTCAGTCGATTAACGCTCACACGAATGGAGCTTCGCTATAATTTGAGAGAAGGTATTCTCAGAAATTGAAGATGGTTTAACTAAATTATCCAAATGTTGTAAACTGCTAAGCAAAACGTGAAAGAAGAAGAAAAATTCCTCCGTTTGTAATAAATTAAATAATTTTTATTTAATTCTATATCTAAGCATGTTTAATCCAGAGGGTTTTATTCCAGAAAGAGTTTATTAATATACTGAATGATTTTAAATAAATAATCCATTAAAATAAATTATTAATTAATTAATTAATAATTTATCAGAAAATATAAACAAAAATTATGTCATTGTTCATTTAAACAATTTATAAAAAAATCTGACTTTATAAATGATATAAATATTACCTACATTGAAATTCTAGGAACTAAAACAATAAATTTTCAATAATTTTTACAAATGCACCTTAATTATGTATAAGAGCAAAAATATTCATCTTTTTTCCAGATAAAAAGGAATTATTATTATCCGTATAAAAAATACAGAAGTATTAGCATCTCACATATAACAATTATGTAATAAATCTGAATAGAAATAATTTAGCCTGAAGAAGCTAAAGATTTAATGCTCAAACTAAAATATTTAAACCCAACCAAATTTCTCTTCCAAACAGTATATGCTGCAAACATATATAAAACTCAAATTCAGTAGCGCAACAGCCCATGAGGGCCAGGGTCTAATGTGCCCATCCCAGTATACGGATCACTGGTCACTGAAGTGCATGAGCAGATGTCCCGATCAGGTGGTCAGTCTGAAGCGAGACCCTCAGTGTTTAAGTCCCCAAACAAGCTTGGTACTCTTTTATCGGCCACTACAGTAGGGCTTCAAATCTGAGTCGACCTTGTCCAGCCCGGGAATAGAACCCGGACCTGTGGTGTAGAAGCACGATACGTTACCACTCGACCACTGGGCCCTCTTTTATAAATATACTTGGTATAATATTCCAAGTATATATAATTGGTATATATAATTCCAAGCATTCTTAATTGATAAGCGTATCTACTGTTCCCTTCCATAAAATATCAAAATGCAACAATTCCCAGCATTAATAGCTAAGAAATATACAAGGAATGTTTACTATTAATTTTACAATAATAGCAATATTAGATATTCTGTATAATGATATCGGAGCCATGAGCATTATCAACATCCTTAATATTGAATTTTGTCTTGTTTGTACAGTGAAGAACATCATCTTTAACACGTGCAGATAAACTACTCTGTTGAGTGTAATGAGCTTGGATTCTTAATTGCGATTCTTATTGAGAATCTTGGTAAATAGAAATGCTTAACTGTGTTATTTATTGGGCTCTTGAAAGGATTTTAAATTCTTCAATGTATTATATTATTCAGGAAGTTTACAGCACATTTCATAAAGAGCAGTTATAGACAATAAGGATTATGTGTCATCTGATTATTCCTTTTAGTTAATTTAGAATCCTTAAAGTATAAATCTTAACACCTTTCATAGGCTAAATCTTATTTAGTCTAATCTGTTTCAGTATTGAGTAAATTCATTTTGGGTTTAAGTAAACAAAACAGAAACAAAAAAGATGCATTGGAAAGCTATAAGAGGAAATAAGCATGAGGGGTTTCAGTGAGCGTGTTAAAGATGAGTAAAACACAGAAGGTGATAACAGAGATTATTTAATTTGCTCCACATTAAAATAAATTCATTTAACAACAAAATAGCTCATCTATGCATTTTTTAATTGCAATCTAAAATCAAATGTTTTGATTAGATTGAAATTAAAAGTGGTCTTGGTAGCCTAGTGGTCTTGATTGCGAACTCGTGGCCAGAGTCGTTGAGTCGCGATTTCAAGTCCTAATGGCATTGAAGACCTACAGTGTAGTGACGCTGATGCTTGTTAAATCTGTCATGGCTTAAGGTCTTCACTTTGGTAGAGTGTGGAAGTTTGGAGAGTGGGAGTGGCTCCATTGTCGTTCTCGTGACTTGACAACGGTTCAAAATAACGAAGGCTACCGCCAATAGCCTTTTCGTTGTTTAGAGCAACGTTAATAAATACCCACTCACTTCAAATTAAAGAAATGATTAACCAAATGTCATGATATTTGTGAATGTTTCAATTTGAAAATTTGCAATCGGCTTTGTATGAAAATACAATGATACCAATGATAAACCAGATGTATTAATTCTTTAACTATGCCTCATTATATAGTTATTTTAAATCATAAGTTTCTTGATAAAATTAAGTTAACTGCAAAAATTATTATCGTGTAAGTGTGCATGTTCATGTTCAATAATAATGATGATCAGCTCGATTTCTTTTAATGGTTTGAAACTAACCAAATGTCTAGCATACATGAAGCATTCTGAATACTTAACAAATATTTATAAAATAACAAATATGTTCCACAGTTTGACAATGCCTTACATCTATCAGTGCTCAAAGTCCTCGCGTTGTCATCGTACGTAAGTTTAGAGAATGTGGTGTCATCTCAGAATTCGTTCTTGTCACTTGACCAAGGTTCTAAATCAAGAGATCCGACACAGATAGCCTCCATTTAGCTTCATAGTGTGATGCTAAAAACTGTAATGTAATGTAATGAAATCTGGTTCAAAGAACTTTTAACCCAGCATCACTCGTACTTACTAAGATGACTTGATCTTTTTTACTTTTTGAACAAGCTGAATTAGTTTCATACACCGTTAAGGAATCCATTTTTAATTTCTAGCTAGATTAAGTACGATATATTGTTAATGTGCAGAATTTAAAGTCTATAGTATAGTTAGGCTTTATTTGTTAAGTTTATTTCCCCCTAATGTGGTTTTATAAAACAACTTTACAACTTGAGTTTTTAAGAAATTAAAATAAGTGAATTAACACAAAAAGAAAAACATAAAATAACAATTATTGAGTACTTTAAAAAAGTGCATAGATTCACTATTCAAGACAATTTACAAAAAGTAATAAATCTAAATGTGTAAAAAATTATTGTCTTAAGGAATGTAGACCAAATAAAAATATTGACATTCATAATAAGAATGCTAAAATAGAATTACTATGACTTATGCCTTTGTTTAGTTATTTCTTAACATCTTCAATCAAAGTATTATGAATAAGGTAAATCGGGGGAAGATGCCACATTTAAGGAATTTTCGATTAGTGCATTGAAAATTGAAATAACAAGACCATGAAAAAAAAATACACTTTATTTTTCAATATTTGTTTATGTATAAAGTTAATTCTCTTCTTTGTATGAAAATAAATAAGAAATTTAATGTTAAAGAAATTCATTTAATTGTGGCATCTTCCCCAAATAAATGGGGAAGATTGCATCAGTCATGGAGTAAGATGCAACAACACCAGAGTGTAAATAAAAAAAATAAGACAAACATTTCCAAAAATAAATGTGAAGTAACAATAACTATAGAAAAAAATTAAATTCTCTCATAATTAGTTAGCTAAAAACGAATTTTCCTGCAGAACGGTCTACAGCAGACTGACGACTTCAGCCCTGCACATCTTCGTCAGATGGAGATCCCCCTGTGCCATCCTAACAGCATAATTATTAATTGTAGCTATACTTTATACGATAATATACAGTGTTATAAAATGAGAAAAAAAATTTTAAGTTCATCTCATTTATATTTGAACCATGTGGCGTCTTCCCCTAAGTATAGGGGGCAGATGCCACACACGCTTATTTCCTTATTGCTGCAGTGTTATGGCCGTTTCTACATGCATTGTATGTGTAGCATTATGCGTAACTCACTTACATTGCTAATATCTTATTTAAAATAACAAGCAATTTTATGAACTTTAAATATTACAAAAGTTGTGTACTCACCACTTTAAATGCTCACAAGATCGAAAAATAAGGCCATTAAATACGATTAATTCAGATAAATTCACAAGTCACACTTAATGTTGGACCAGACTCTTCACTCAAGCGACTCAAAATTGCCATCTATCGACGCATAAAAGTACTATTAATATATAAACTGGCGTCTTCCCCGAATTACCCTAAACAATTTTAATGCTAAAAGTCTTATCATTTTTAGTATAATAGCTTGCATTTGAATTATACATAAATAAAAATTACTTAAGATCATTTTCATGTATCATGTTGTCAATATTTGTTACATAACATATGTTTAAGAACACAAAATATAATTAAAGATTTTAATACCTTCTTATATTTTACCTTTTAGTTTACCCCCTAAAACATACCTAAAACAATTAAAGCATTTGGATGATTCATTAACCATTGATTCTCTTGAAGAAACAATAAATCGAATTGAAATTTTGACATATATTTGTGTCTACCTGCACATATAGCTACCCCTTTTTCCCCAAACGTGACACTTAGGTTAATTTCAGGCTTGGTGCCCCTTTCCTCTCTTCTCTACACTTCCCAACTCCTCTCATTGGGATAAAAATGTAATTAAATCCTCAGGCTGAAAAAAAAATTAAAGAAAAGCAGAAAAACAAAAATAAAGAAAAGGAACACAATGTGAGAGCGACACCACTTTGCATTCTTTGTTATCTCTCCTCGTCCCCCCTCCTCTCTTCTTTTTCCCTCCATCTTTTCAAACTTCTCCTTTATTCTGTACATAGACCTTTGTAGCCCCCATCTTTTGTCTGTGTGTGTTCGGAAAATTCCACAGCTTCATGTGTTCGCAGGGTTCTCATAAATTAACCCAAGGTAATCTTTTTCTCCGCATGCTTTAAGTTTTTTTTTTCCTTCCTTCTTCGAGCCTCTTTTGCTCTCCTTTAAGTTTTTTTCCTTGCCTCACAAATATTATTATTATTATTATCTACTTATTTATAATTTATTCGACGACGCAAACTTGACGCGACCGTGGATAACGGTTAAAAGAGAGGCTAAAAAGAGGTCGGAATAGATTAAAGACGAAAAACACCTCTCCATTGTCTAAAAATTCTTCGTTTTTGAAATTGAAACAGTTTCTTTTTAGCTATTATACTTCGAGAACTTTTTTTATTTTTTTTATTTTCACCCTTTTTTTAAACAATGGGTTAATGCTCCACGGTTCTTTTGTTTCTATATCTGAATAATCATTCTATGGTGACGACCCCTGATGTGAAGTGATTAATTCAATTTAATTGTAAATTTGAAAGCACGTTTGTTGGGGGTGGGGGACGAGCGGAAATAAATCCTGCAGAATTGTAGGAATTTGAAAAGTTATAATTAGGTTATAAATCCTTTAAATTAAAAGGGAAGTATAAAAAAAAGAGGATGAAATAATAAACGAAAGCGAAAGGGGAATAAATAAATTAATGAACATGGATATTTATAATTTGATAAAGAAATAATTTTTTATTGGAGCTTTTTAATTGCAAATTATTTTATCTACCTCGAAAAATAAAACGAGTGATAGATATTTTCTGAGTAATTTTAATACAAGCACGTGAAAAACATACTTTTGTTCAATGAGTTACTGAATCAAATTTTTTAAAATATTGACATAAATCTTTAAAATTGCTCGAATCTTTAGAGCATCTTATATAACATATTTTTTCAATTTATATGAATTTAATAAGACTTTAATTTACCTTAACTCTGTGGCGCAATAGCCCATGAGGGTCAAGGCCTACTGTGCCCAACTCAGTATACGCGACCATGGGCCCTGAGGTGCATGACAGAAGTTCCGGTCAGGTAGTCAGTCTGGCGCATAAGCCTCCAGTGTTAAGCTCCCAAGCAAGCTTGGTACTGATTTATCAACCCACTGAAGGGATGAAAGGCTGTCAACCTTGCCCAGCCCGGGGGTTGATCCTCGGGCCTGTGGTGGGAAAGAGCAATGCTCTAACCATTCAGCCGCTGGGCTTCTTAGTAAGACTTTATTCACAAAATTAATCCATCAGTAATTGAGCGCTCCTATAATCGAAAGTTTGCTTGCAGCGTACAATTCATAAAAATTGAATTTAGTGATGTAATTGACTTGTTTTAACTTTGATCCTCGGTCAAGTGGTTTGGACGACACCTGAGATAGCACTCCGTTCTCCTAACTAACACATCACCTCAATGAGAGGACTTTGAGCCTCGACAGATTTGTTGTTGTTGTTACTAATGCCACCTGATCGCAAAGGCCAGATCAAGGCCCACGAAATTCATCACGGCAGAGGGCTAAGTGACGCCTGTCGTTAGCCGTAGCTATGAGCACCATACACTTGGTTATTACAGCCACCTACCAACTTGGAATCAATAAGAATGAATCAAATTTTTTCCATAATTATGCATGTGTGAAAGTTGCCTTATATTTTCTAAAAATAAAATTGTAAATACGACAGACATGGTCCTGTTTAATATTTTTGGGAACAATTAAAGCCAGTGCATATATATGATAGAACAATAACTTGAAGTCGGAAATGGGGTAACTTGACTACCTTTCTTCTACACAACTAAATTATAAAAAAACAACATTTATTAAAACACTGAAATCCTTGTTTTTAATGTAATTCTGCCTATTACCGTCTTAAAAATATTTTAAATGAAAGTAGAATTGACACATTCAACCTCTTCCAGGCTCATTTTATTCTGGATTATGGATAAAAAATATCAATTTTTTGTGCTTATTTTCAAACGTACATATCTTTTTGAACATAATAGCACCATTCGTATACAAAATCTCCTAAAAATTAATGTAAAAAAAAACATCTGTTTAAATAAATGAGTAATTTACCCATAAAGTTGGCTTTCTGTATGGCAGAAATCATTAGACTTTGGTGTCAGTTCCCACTAAATAAAGCCTAACCTAGCGGTAGCCTAGTGGTCAAGGCATCGGATCGTGGCGGCATGTCAGCGAGTTCGAGCCCATTATCACTAAAGACCCGCCGTGTAGGGGAGATGCACTTGACCATTGTTCAAAATTACAAGGTCCATCGCCAAAAGCCCTCGTGTAGCTGAACAGTGCTCACTAAATATAAATATAAAGCTTAGTATACCTAGCTTTTATCTTGGACTATAAATTACTTTTACATCTTTTGCATTTACATACATAATTATGTAATTATCAATCAAAAGTTGATCATGTATGATAAATTCGAAAACAGGGTACTGCATATAACCCAACGTCGCAATCCGGAAAGCAGGATCTTGTTTCTCTTTTTACCTTCTTCTCTTTTCTGTCTCTCTTTGAACAGCAAATAACAAACATACTATCGTGTTGGATTAGTTTTCTTCTCTGTTGGGGGAATGTAGTCAACAAAGTGTCTTTCAGACAAGTGTGAAGGGGAAGGGGGCGATAAGCAGAAGCTTCTTTTTGCAGAAAATTCACAGAGTGGCACTTTTCAATTACTCGAAACCAAAAAAGTTCACATGAAATCATTCAAGAAAGATCGATTGCACAGTGTAAATTTTCACAGTGCCTGAGCTACCCTTTTGGGATGAGCCAGGATGGTATATTTCGCCTTCCCGAGAACAGCTTGGGAAAATCCGAGAAAAGGATGAGATGTGATATTGTGGCATAAGCTTCTTTATAAAGACAAAAATATATAGAGTTTTGTAAAGTTTTAATCCATCGCTTAAAACTCCAAATATACTTCTATATGGTCAATTTTAAACATTCTTATTAAAACAATCCCTTGGGAAGATCTACGTCTCCAAAGAGTCCTCGAAGAGGAATTAAGTATTTGGCCTTCCGCATCGTCAAGAGTGGAAATAAAGAGAAAGGAAAGCCAAGTCCATGAATAAGCAATGATTGGGCTTATCCTCAAAGAGGATGCGATGATCCACGGCAGAAGGGATATATATTCTCCCTCTGCAACTGAATCTCTGAGAAATGCCTCTTCTTGATGTTAATAGTGAAATATTCCACTTTTTTCATAGTCGTTCTCTTTGGAGAGTCTTTTCGTAGTTTATTTTTCTCCTCTTAAAAAGGAAAGAAACATTTCGCTCAAAACGAATAATGTCCACTTTAATATCATTGCGTTGGGAATGTTACCGATAGGTTAATTCCAGCCTATGACACAATTATTATATGCTGCTTTTTTCTAAAACATATTTATGAGTCAAAAATTTGTTGTATTCGAGAACCACGTAACATACATATCTTTTGAAGGTTTTAAATATAAGAATTTTTTACGGAACTATAGAGTATCGTAATCTAATTGAATCTGGTATCTCAAAATGGCAATTGGAGGATTTTCATCTCTTAAGTCGGTAGACTTTCTTCATCTATTTTTAAAGTAGATATTTATTCTATTCATTTTAATGAGATATTTCTTTCTTTCTTTTTTTTTATTCTTGATTTCCCTGCCCTTTCTACTTCGTTTATATAAGATGAAAAGATAAAATGATTAATTTAACCTTTTTCAAAAATACAATATTTAATAACATACATAGAATGAAATAATTACATCTTTCTTTAAGAATTGATGAAATAGGCCTTATCAAGTTAGGAGGAATATGAATATAAGATTATGTATTTAATAAAAAAATAAACATTTCTACAAAAAAAAGTATATTTTTTAAATTAAAAAATTCAATCGTGTTGTTTGTTGCAAATTATTATTCATTGATTATTATTTCTTTCCTCCTGACCAGGATTCCAAACACGGTTTTTAATTTTAAAAGACATTTCATCATTAAAAGGGGGTTCCCCCCCATTCCGATCTTTTAGTAAGAAATCCCATCTTATTAAAATGAAGGCATATTAATGTATAACATTAAGACAATCATAACTTTTTTTAAAGCATAAAGAATTCAGAATTTCTCAGAGCAAAATATATAAATATATATGTTCATTTGTTTTGAATCAATATTTATTTCCTTCAACCGTTGAACAAATTTTTTGTAAAAAGTAAGCCAAAATTGAATTCTAATCAAAATGTTGTTAATTGCTGTATAAAATGTGTAAAAATATACAACCTAGAAAAAGTACATTACAAATGTAAGAAAACGTTTGTAATGTTCCGATGCTTGTAAAATGCTCCAAAATTTCTTGGGATTCTTCAATAAAAAATTTTTAAAACATATGTGTTTTTTAAATCTTTTGATCGTTTTCCCAAATTTTTTTAACTTAAAATTAGCAAAGCTCCAACACGGTTTTATGTTTAATTCTTTAAAAATTTCTAAAGAACTTCTTTAAATCTGAAACTCTAACAAATTTTCTTACATAATATGATGTTTTAATTATCTCTTAATTTTTCATAATTTTAATCACTGTAGTGTTCTCTGTATTTTTCTTTAAAAAGTCAATTATATGCATTTTTCATAACTTTATTAAATTTTATTAAAATTCAATTTAAAATTAAGGGAAATCCAATCTTTTCTCAAGATGCACTTTTTTTGTGTGCATGTTTTGAATACTTACCAAAAATTTTTAGAGTATTTTAAAAAGTATATTTATACATAATTGAAATAAATTAAATAAATCTCCAGCTCATTTTTTCCATGCAAATATTTGAAATATAACAAAAAACTTTGAATCACATTTATTTTGTCATTATATGATTCTTAAGCATTTAAACGTACTTTACTAAAGATTAGAGAATCCAGTAACCTATGAAGTCTCCCCATTATTAAAACGATTACCATGATAATTGATAGCTTCTTATTTTATTCATGCACCAGAGAAGCAAATTTGCATAGTTACTTGCCACAGTAATGGCTGTAATTGAAATGAATGTCAAACAACCATATAAATCGTTTTAAACAGTCTTAACAATCTTCCATTGATTGCCACAAAGACAATCCTTTATTGAATATTTTCTGTTTAAGAAAGAGAATCAGAGAGTACTCAAAATAATTTTTTAAGCAGTTTAAACAATGCCAGTACGCCAGCATGAATTAGTATCCTCGAATTATGTGGATGACGCTAACAGTTTCTGTTGTCCGAAAAAGTTAAATAACATTAAATCTCAATTCAAAACATTCAGCTCCTCATCAACAACTACAGATCTATTGTAAAAATACAAAATAAAATCAGTTACATTATCCCCCTGATAGATCAAAATATATCCACCCACATCGAGTTAGGGGTGGGGGTGGAAAACATGCAAGCTCATGACAACAGAAGAGAATTGCTAGGGGGCCCTATCAGCAATATCGGAAACGCTAAAACTCGCCGGGATCTTTTGTGTTAAAGTTGGCAGTGTGATAGAGAAGAAATCTGTATCGGATGGGGTAGAGGCAAATGGAAGGGTGGAAGCCACTTGCTGCTCGATAATGGGCAGGTCGATGCCGATTCCAAGATGGCCGTCCTGGGGATTAGAGCAAGCCCCCTTTCTCGCCCCTCCCTCCCTCGCAAACATGGCGCCCCTGCATAGAACATTCATTGGTTCGATTCTCCTCCCTCCTCCTTCCACTGACATTCCACTAGATGTGCAGGCACTGCTGTGAGTGGAAATTCTGACATGCCAGATGGTTTGGGGGACATGGCGTAAATTAGTTACTGCAGGTGGTAATTCAATGTTGTAAAATTGCGACGCCATCGTGATTGATTGACGTTGCAGAAGAATTGTTTTTGGATGTTAAATTCTAGGATTTAGAAAAAGGACTGAGAATGGTAATGGATTGTGGTATGTAAATAGAATGATTTGGGTTATTGTTCAAAGAGATGACGGCTGGAATGTGTTATTTGGATCTGGAACGTTCTGCTCTGTTCCTAAATTTTGAGTACTGTGCTTTTGAAATGATGGATGTTCACAAAGTTGAATAGATCTATTATATATCTTAGATAAATAGAGTAATTAAAGGGAAATGCCATTTATATATATAATCAGCATTTTCTTCACATGTTATTCTAATGTGACTTATGAGGGGGATATTAATTGTCAGTTTTTATCATTGATTTAATTTTTTCTCTAGCGTTGCATTTCGAAGGTGCACTAGAGATATCCTCGTAGACAGACCTCGTAATTTTGAGCCTCGCTCAAGTAACGAGGACGACACCTTAGCTGGTCTTCCACTTTCCAGTTTCAACAAATACATATTTTTAAGGGCTAAAAGGACAAGTTTTTTTTCAGTGTTAAATACCCCATGGAGGTAAAAAGATGAAAAGTATCACACTGAGAGTTAAAAAATGTATTAAAAACGTGTATATATATATATATATATATATATATATATATATATAGTTTCCCAGGATTTTCGAGAAAAAAATAATACAAGAGTAACGACAAGAGTAATGAAGAGTCATAAATGGTAAAAATAAGACAAGAGTTTTTGTCACTTTATTCAAAATAAATAAATGAATATAAAATAAAATAAATATATATATTTGAAAAATCTTAATCCTTATTAAATCGATCTAATCCTAGTCAGAAGTTACAAATCGGATATGTAATTAATTATTTCAGCATCTTGTCGAAAACGATTTCAGTTTTAATAATGGTAGATTTTTTTGTATTTTTTCATAGTAATTATTTATTCTGAAGTTTTAATCCATTTTTTTTTCAATGGTCTCCAAACCTATTGATTAATCAAATCGTTGTTGATGGCTTAAGAAAGCTTTTTGTAGAATTATTATACTCAACATTGTTTTAATGTTTTGTTTTTCTCTTTTTTTTCTCGTCAACCCTCGCTTCCTTTACAAAAATTGAAGAATTTGGGAATTGTAAATGAAATTAAACGAGGATATTTTATTACTTTCTATTCCAGAATGTAAAGAATTTGAATTTCCATTGATATATTGTCTGAATATGGAATTAATAACAGAAAATGGTTTATTGATATACTGTCGAAATTGTTCATCTTTTTAGTTTTTAACGTAAAATTCTTCAGTGGATTTCAATAAAGAATAAACGTATGCAATTTTTATTGTTACCTAGATCATAGCTGATGTGCCAAAGGCAATAGCGCACACAGGAGTTTTTCAAGGGGGGGAGGGGGGCAGGCTCGAAAGTCCATCCTTCTCATATCATGCTCCATTTGATTTTGTCAGTTTTCGGAAACAAAAAACAGTAAAAAATTAATTTTTCAATAAATAATAAGCATTAATTAATAAAATTAATTATTAATAACAAATATTTAAAAAAATGTTACTATATACATAGGATTATATAATCAATCGGAAAAAAATTAAGGGCTTGGGGGGTTTCCGGACCCAAGAACCCTCCCCCCTTGTGTGCGCCACTGGCCAAAGGTATAGATTTAATAAAGTTTTAAACAATTATAAATATAACTAATATTATTAATAATATATTTATTTTTATATATCTGTTTCTTATTTCCAACAAAAGATTTAAAATGTTATTTAATTAAACATATTTATCTTTAGTATAAATTTATCTTTAAAAGAAAGTAAAGCTAAAAAGAAATTTGTAATTTACCATTCCTTTATTCATTGATTTTTTTAATATTTTGAATGTTATTGTGAAAATTTTGTGGCTTCAGTATTTTAGTTATCATTCCGTACTTGTCAAAAATTTTAGTTTTAGACTCCTCTTTCTACTTTTTTTTCCTCTTGGAGGAAATACTACTGCTTTTACTGTGTCTGTGCGCTGCTACTATTGCTACTAATAGCTCCATGATTTTAAAAATAATTTCTTTTTTTGGAGGGTATCGAACTAAGAATGTAGTATTTAAATGTAGGAGAAAAATTATTATTGGGCTGTAAAAATGAATAAAATTTACATAAAGCTCTTAAAAGTAGACATTATCTTTCATTATTTACTTCGAAAAAATTACTTCCTTTTGTATTGAAAATCGTAATAGCCTCATGATTAGGGAGCGATATTCAACATTTTACTACGTACAGAATAGTAAAGATCAATGTAAAGGGAATATTCAAATAGATATCTATATCGTAGCTTGATGTAGCGTAAAAGTCAAAAAGTGTGTGTTTGTTTTCCTTAACGTTTGAGCAAGCCCCTTCCTCCTTCAAACTATTCATCAATAAACCTTCTGTAGATCAGAGTGATTTTTTATAAAATTCAAACCAACAATTACTTTTATAAAAAAATATATTGGGAAAAAATTGAAGAATGAAAGTGATAGGTAAAAACTGAAAAACTTTTGACAAAAGTGTATTTATTTAGTTTAACATCAGAGAGCGCAGAGCAAGTTCTCACCAGAATACAGTTCAAAACCGTCAGTCCATTGCCAATTTAATTTCATGAACCCTCTTCCGATACCAGAAAACATCTCTCTTCCACTATGACTCATTCCAACGCTAACATCCTTCATTTTCGACGACCGGTACTGATCCACCCTGCTTCACGTGTGATGAACAGTATCACTTATCAAGCAAAAGACAGCTCACGAACACCCCTAAAGTTCCACCAGGAATACCCTCCCAAGACCCCCTCTGGCACGATACACACCCCTCCCAGATTTCTTCTCGAAATATAGATGTATCCCTTATTTTTATTATAAGGGATTTTCTCCGTTTTCCCCCTCTTTCCAGAATCCCAGTTAAGCCCCTGCCATTACGACCGCCCTTCTCTTTCCGAAGAACCCCTTCCGAGGGTGGGGACGCCTTCCTACCCCCCTTTACACGGGGGTTTGCCGGCACGCATTCTGTTTAATCGACTAGATGTAAGGGAGGGAGGGTGTGTGTGCTTATTCCCCTTCTTGAACGAAGCAGGGCAATGCCTGTTGTCAGGTGCGTCTTTCCTGATTTTATTTGACATCTAACATGGTTCGGGAAAAACGTAAAGAAATAGGATGGATTTCTTATTTTGTATTATATATATCGAAGAGGGAGGCAAAAAAAGATATGCATTTCTGCTTTGTGATGCGACGTCACAGGAAACTGATATGGATTTTGAGGAATCAATATACATTTTACAGCAAGAGTTTACTGTTTTAAAATGGAGAAAAAATCAATTCTTTCGGCTTATAGAAAATATACGAGTTTTTAGAATATCAGATTACATGAGGGGAAAAAAATGCTAGGAGGTTAAAAATTGAAGAAAAAGATTTTAGAAGTTGAATGCTAAAAATATTACTGATAATTATTAGAGACTGAATGATAAAACGCATTTAAAATTACCCTTCAAATGAACTGGTAAGATTGAAAACAAATTTGGTTTGTGAAATTTCCGATAAAGCTCTCGATTGTTAAATTTTTAACAATTCAAACTTTAGGTGTTCAAATTTTGAATAAATTCCTTTATTTCACTTGACATATTTTGTTTCCTTTTTTAATTTAGTCATACACAGATTTGACTAGATTCACAGTTGCGGATTGGATTTTAACAGGTTTTAAACGCATCTATTTTATTATTAAAATGTTATTTTCTTCACAATTTTAAGGAATTCGTGTTAATCTTCTACCTTCTTTTGTATTTTGGGTATAATATATACATATTAATGAAAAATATAGAATACATAAAAAACATGAACGAATAAATAATAAAAACAAAGTGCATTAAGCAGAACTAACATTATAAAAATATAAAAGTAAGAAATGAAAAATAATTCAACCAAAAAAAATTCAAAAAGGAATCTAGAGTCAAAAAGCAATTTCGGACTTAGGACTGAATTAGTGGGGTTAAACTAGTTTGATTGTTCCGACTTTTTCCCTTTACAGCTTGCTAGGAAAAACAATTAAAAATTTTTTTAAAGAAATAAAAATTGTAAAAGAGTATTTAATAAAAACTCGCAAAAATGTATGAGAATGCAACCAACTTCAAATTTGCAATCCATCATAAAATCGTGAAGAAAAACCATAACAAAATTCCTTGAAAAATAATTTCCCAAAATTCTACTCACGGGTTTTCAAGCTGCAAGAAAAATGCAAACTGAGAGAAAACTGTTATAATATAATCTTCACAGCAAGACTACTAACATACTGACTTTGAGATCCTGGTTTTGTGTGGTGGTTTTGGAATCGGAAGTAAAACAAGAGGATTATAATGTATTTATGGTGAATATATGTCCTTCAGAAGTTTATGGAGTAGTCATGATCTAAGCAGTATTGGAAGAGCTTCTTAATATTATAAGGCCACGGTAGCCTAATGTAGTAACGGACTCAGGGCTGGCGTGTCACGAGTTCGAGTCTAGTATCACTGAAGTCCCGTCATGTAGGGGAGCGATACAAGTTAAATTTGTCGAGAGCTCAAACATCCTTCCGTTAGTGTGGTAGTTAGGAGAGGGGGAGTCAGCTCAGGTGTCGTCCTCATCACTTGACCATGGTTCAAAATTACGAGGTTCATCGCCAAAAGCCCTCGAGTAGCTAAATAGTGCGACGTTAATATTCGTTCACTCACTCTTAATATTATTAAATTTATCTATTTTGTGCGTAGTTAAGTTATTATTTCGAAGTAAAGAATTCAAAATAATATTCCTGTATATTGATAAATGCAAACTGCTGTTCCAAACGCAGATTTTAATTACATGGAATTTAAAAGAATCTTTTGTCAAAATGTTACTAACTACTTTATTGTTAATAAGATGCGTCTAAATCCAAGAGTTCAACCATATTAGAGTTAATGTTAGTTTTTAAGAGGTTAAGATAGTCAGGGTAGAGAGAATGTAATACTTAGTCTGAATTCACTATTTTTTTTTCCCAAAAATTATTTGATCATCAATATATTAGAACCACCTTGAAGTAGATCCCTAATCTGTTTATATAGATCCTGATCACACACACACAAAAGGAATGAAATTTTCCTTTAATACAAGATTAACAAGAATATTGATTTTTTTCCTTTTTTTACATAATTGAATTATTTATATCCATATTTATCATAAACTATCTGAAGAACTCTAATCATATCCTCAGTATTAAATCGATTTAAAAAGATCTTCAAAGTGAAATCCACGCATGGAAAACATTAACTTATTCTTCGTGACTGGCAATCTAAGCTATTTTTAATTATTGCTGTTTGTTGAAAGTTATCAATGGTGTTTTGAAGAATAGATTGTAAAATTCTTCCAAATTTCGTAATATATATACTGTATACATTAATAATGCAGCGGAATTTTGTAGGTCTTTTGTGAAATTTTGGTGTTAATAAATTATAGTTTTTTTTAAAAAAAACTATAAAACACGCTTTTATAGTGAATCGAACAAAAAAGTAAAAGAATAATTCTTAAAATAAGAATAAAATGATTAACGAGAAAATTAATGTCATTGGGATAAAAGCGTGGGGTGTTCTATATTAATTTTGTTATAATTTCTTACTAGCTCTGTTCCGAAATGCTGAGTTAATGTAAAAATGTAGTACAAAGCACACCCCACACTTTTACCACAATGACATTAATTTTCTCGTTTTAATCATTTTATTCTTATTTTAAGAATTATCCTTTTACTTTTTTGTTCGATTCACTATAAAAGTGTGTTTTTTATTAAATAATTATTTATTTTTCACTTTTTATTCGATCTATAATAAAAGCCTGTTTTTTAGTTTTTAAAACTATCATTTATTCTTTGTTTAATTTATCCTTGAGTTTGATATTTGGAGTCGGAATTATGTGGCTCCTGGAATTAGTCTTGCTCTTCAATTGATATTAATTAATGGGTCTGAAGGTATTTATTCTCTCCGTTTACGAGGCCTTGGATGACCCCCTATCATTTTATATTTCAAAGATTCCGTCTCTATAGATACAGGTCTTACCTAATAAAAGTGTGTTAAGAAATATTAAATATCAATCGTATTATCCACTTTTAAACGTATTGCGAAATGTTAATTCGTATCATCACTTCTAAACGTATTGCTTTATCAAAATAAAAAAAATATTTAGCACAGTTATAGAACATAAACTATTTTTTCTCCCGTTTGCGGTTTTAGGGTTGCACCTTAATCTTTCAGGCACTAAATCTGGAATTAGTCGCAAAATCTGAAAATGGTTTATGCAATTACTCGCCAAATCTGGAAACGATTTAATGAATTAGTCGCCAAATCTATAAATCCTTACATTCCTTAATTATTAAGATCCTAATCAGGACAATGAAACAAAATTATGAAACTATTGTATTGTCACCGGTCCTTGACAAGTGTACGAAATTTCGAATTAATCTGACCTTTTAAAGTGGGTAAAAATCGAGTTCAAAGATTCCATTACATGCAAGTGAAACTTATAAAAACGTGTTAAAAATATATGGGAATTTAATACTTTTGTGATGAATATGATCCAACGAAAACGAAGCTTTCTTTCTTGGGTGCAAAAAATTTAAACCAAGAACCACCTAGGGAATAGGGAAGGAATTATTTTGAGTGATAAAACTGAAGTGTTAAGGAGATGGAATGAACATTTCGATAACAGTGATAATGGTGACTATGGAGCACTTACAGGAAGCATGGATACTAAGAGCCAAGGTGTAGTTAAACCACCATCACTGGAGGAAGCCATTGAAGCCATAAATAAACTTAAAGGTAATAAGGCACCCGGCCTGACACTATTTCATCTGAACTGCTGAAAAATGGAGGAAAAGAAACTTCTAAGAAAGTTTACGACTTATTTCAAGCAATTTGGGAATAGGAAGTAATCCCTAAGGAATGGGAAATGAGCATAACTTGTGTGATACATAAAAGAGGAATCAGTCTGCTCTGGACAAGTTATAAGGTATTCTCAAATATTCTATTCAATAAATGCCAAGACCTACCCTGGGCTGTCATACCACTGAGGAGGGAGGAAGTGATGAATATATTTAAACTTTTGTTTAAAGCCAAAAGACGATTCTAATCTCTATTACTTTTTTTTATTTCCAATAGCCAGGTTTACAGAATACCACTACACTACAAGGGGGTAGGAACAAAAACAGAAACAGACAAAATAAACAAAGTAAGAAAAAAAAAATGGCGAGAAAAGTCTATGAACCCAATGTCCCTAGCTTGCCAATAAAGGCCACACAAAGAGGAGTCCTTTAGGGTTGGGCAGCGGCGAATGTCGTCAGCATCCCTGTCCTTTCGAAAATCGCAGAGCGTGCAGAAAGGGGCATGTGCAACATGAATTCTATGTAAATGTTTCAGGAGACAGTCGTGTCCAGTGGTCAGATGAAACTCGGCAACTGCTTTACGTCTTGGCCGCTTGGGAAGATATTTAAGGTTATTCCACCAGATCTTATTGGAATTTCCCTCAGCGTATTCTCTTGAAAAGAGATCATTCAACTTTTTCTTAATGATACGTTTGGCAATGGTAAAAGGGACAGCTTTCCTTGTTATCTGTAGAATGGAAGTTCCCTTCTTGCTAGGTGGTCCGCAAACTCATTACCAGTTACACGGCAGTGTTCAGGGATACACTGCAAGAGGATTTGCTTAGACTACTCAGACAGACTCTGCAGCAGTTTTTTACAGTCAAGAATGTTAGAGGAGGCAAGAGGAGAATTTGAGTTCACAGCAAAAATTGTCGCTTTTGAATCACAGAAGACAACAGCCCTAGTAAAGCTATTCAGATGACAATGCAACTGCGCAAGGACTACTTGAAGGGCCGCAACCTCACCATTAAAAGCGGTTGTGAATTTTCCAGTTTTTAAATAAAAGGAGAAAAGGTGTGGCAATACACTCCTGCTCCAGTGCTATCAGAGGTTTTCAAAAGGCTTCCAACAGTATGGATGTGCACCTAGTCATGTTCAGGATACATGGTGTCAATCGTTCCTAGGGCAAGAGAATTGATGTATTTTGCTCTTTTTGGAAACTGCCTGAGTAAACTCAGAGCAAATTCGAAAACTGTTATCTATATAGTTGGGTCCAGAGATGACACCAGAGGCTCAGGGGCGAAATCTAAATCAAGCTGTTCCTTTAGTTCCAGTACACCCTGCATAAAACCACGCTGAGTCTTCAAATACCTCCCTGAGTTCAAGTGGAGTTTGCTCAAAAGGGAGAGGCCATCGGGGAGTCGTAATAATTTTTCCCAAGTAGCAGCGCTCTCTCTTGAAAAATGTTCTTTAAGGGTTTATATTCTGTTGTCAAAAGCATTACATCGATCGGGGTTGTTTTAACAGCCTCTGTGATCTATTACTATGAACTAACCTTTGAAATGCATTATTTAGAATGCGTTCATTTAATACTTTATATTTATTTCTATAAAGATATTTACAGATTATGTCACAATTAGCAGAAACTTTATCAAATATGTAATCACAAAGTCCTTTCCTAATATGTTATATACTTTATCGGTGATTTAAGGTCTTTATACATTATTTCACTTTCAATACTGAAATGCAATTTCCTAACTTTCATTAGCACATGAGATTTAAATTGGTTGAAAGCCTCAACAACAGCCTATCATTCATAGACAAGATTTTGAGAATCTTACCTAAATTAAAAATTCTCTGAAAGCAATCATGCTTACATTATTTCCATATCCTTGCAATCATTGTATTAAAAGTGTTCATGCGCAAATAGGCGCGAAGCAACCCAATGAATGCATGAAATATATATGCAAGAAAAATATAAGAAATATCAAAAAACGTACAAGAGTAAAAAAAAACAGAAACATAATACATTAATAATAATACAACGTATTAAATATATAAGAGGAATATACAAAGGAAAATAAATAAAGAAAATAAAAAAAAGAAAATTATATATACATGTGTATCTTATATTAAGAGTAGGTCTTTATATTAAAATACAAATAAATTAAGCGTAATTTCCTTAAATTACGAATTACCTTTTACTGTCTTTTGACGTATTAAGATCCTTCTTTACTATATTAAATGTGCTATTAAAAGCAGCTAAAGTTTATATTTCACGGACGATTTTTCATTCTTGTAATAACTCAAATGATTAAAAAGATCGCCAGAGGAATGATATAATACAAATATACAAAAAATTAATATATATTAAAGTTCAACCAAAGCACATCATAATTCTTCTCTCTGACTGAAAAAAATATATTTAGAACAATACAAAAGATGCCAACTTAAACAAAACAAAAAAAGAAAACTTTAACAGACGATTTTATATACCAGTAAATAAATTTAGTAAAATAAATTAGATTATTGTTATTGAATTAAAGCAGACGATAATGAAATTCGTGTTGTAAATGCCAGAAATTAATAAATAATCGACTGATTGAAATAAATTAAGATTTAGTTATTATTTTTTTAGAACAAATTTTTACCTTTTTTTTTTGTATTTGAAATGTAAGTTCCAGAAGTTAAATCAAAATATTTAAGTAAAATTTTAAATTTATTTGGTGATGAAAGAAGTTTCCAAATCTTTGAGGAAAAAACCTATCAGAATACGTTAGATTCTGCCGGTGAAATGGTAAAATTATGAAAGGAATGGAAAGAAGAATTAAGGAAATAAAATGCAAATACAAAGTAATTGTAGCTTACTGTAATAAAAAATCGTTTGGCAAGGAAAAAAGAGCACAAGAAAAGAAAACAAGAAAGGAAATAAATTTTTAAAATAGTGTTTTTAGGTTTCAGAATAAAAATGGTCTCTCAGAGGTTTGAAAATTCTGAATTTTCTTATTTTCTTGTATTCCTGATTATATAAATCGGTAAGTAAAATTATTTGTGTATTTTTTGCAAAATTTCTGTTTTAAACAATTAAAAAAAAATTTGTTGTAATACATTTTTGAAAATTATTTCATTAATGATAAATGTATACACCAACATTTTTTTTTTCTTTACGTATTAAATATGTATGTGTTTTAGTACACACGTCATTTTATAATCCATTGGTTTTTTTTCCTTCAGGGTTGATTTCAGGTTTTTGTCAAATATCTTATTGTCACTATATTACAAAAAAAATTCAATTTATTACTGTGCAAGGAAATACAGTGGAAAGTGATGTTTGAATAGAATGTTGATATAAAATTTGAATATAAAATTTTACATAAAAATTATTTTTGCATTTCTCAAAGTATTTATAACGGTAGAATTTCTTAAAACATTCATCAATGCAATATCCATGTTGAATAAAAACGTTAAGGTGCTACTTTCAGCAATTTACTATCTGAGAAAAATTATATTTCTAGGGAAAAAAAGTATGCTTAGCTATTTTTCATTCAGCTAGAAATTCTGCATGGTATGAAAGATATAGTATATGCTTGAAATCACTATCATGTTCAGAATAATTCCACACAAATTTATCAATTTTACTTAGAATTTCAAAATTTCATACAAGTACAAAGACAGCGTTATATTTTTCATAAAGACGTACAACGAGTTACATAAGTGGGACCAAAAAAGTGTTTGTAATTCTATTTCATAATTTAAGTTGATAATAAATTAATATATTGTAACTGTTTTTTATGATATCTGCAACTTGTTTTACGGAATGACATAATTAATTTTTTTTAAAAAATATATAACTATTTTTTTTTTAATTTAATAAAGTTATAATTCACAAAATCGCACTTACAAACTTAGTTAAATATTGTATTTTTCTAATTTGTTTAGTAGATAGGTACACCACTTTTTTAAATCTGGTAAGATAATCAGTTTTTTATTTCGCATCATTTTCTCCATTCTTTCTGTGATTATTGTTTTACTTCACATTTTGTGTTTATTTTCATTTTTTTTTAATCAGAATTACCAGATAGTTTACTGGGTAAATAAAGTGATTGAGGAGTGTTTTTTATTATTGGGGACAGTTAGAAACACAGTGCACAAGGGGCAGTGCGTGGCGTATTTCCCTGTAAAGAATTAGTGTTTCCAATATTCATTACGGATAATTTGGTTTTTCCTTAAAATATTTAAAAAGGTTTTGGGTTCACATCAACAAAAATACCAAATTACCTGATTCTGTGGCCGATTAACACCCCCCACTCAGGGGCACTTCTACCTCCATGTTTTATTCATTTAATTAGATTCTTGGGATTAAGTTTCAGAAAATTCAAAATTGACAGCAAATTAATTGGAATGGCAAATAATTCAACCTTTTTGGTTCCGATGGGCCCATAATATCTTGTAGATGAAAAAGTAAGGAGTTTAATCCCATGAATTTATGTGGAACAAGAACTCCTCCACGTCCATGCTTCAGCATTGAAGTGAATGTGTTCTGGCGTGGGGGTGTAAATTGGCCTCAGAATTAGGTAATTTGGTATTTTTTGATGGTATTGTGAATCATGAGCTCTATTTGAATATTTTAAAGAGAAATTTTAAATTATCCGCGTGAAATTTGGATATTGGAGATGACTTCATTTTTTAACAGGGTAATGATGCCAAGTGCACTGCTCTCAATGTACGCCACTGGTGTCCCTATAACTGTCCCAAATTATGAAAACACCTCTTCAATCCCTTTATTTAGCCCAGTAGAACATATTTGGTGAGATTTTGATGTAAAAAAAAACACGACAAATAAACTCAAAATGTGAAGTAAAAACAATAATCACAGAAGAATGGAGGAAAATCGATGCAGAAATTACAAAAAACTGATTAAATCTATACCAAGTTGCTTAAAAGTGGTTGTGGGCACTAAAACATATCCTACTAAGTACTAAATTAAGAAAGAAATACAATATTTAAGCTAAGTTGAGATTTTTGTTAAGTGTACGAAGACTTTTGTGGCGTAATTTTTTAGTAGCTTTTTGATTATTAATTTTTTTAAAAAAAATAGTTAAATTATTTTTAAAAAATTAATTATGTCATTCCATTAATAATAAGTTGCAGATATCATAAAAAAAATTACAATTACAATATATTAATTTTTATTAGTCGAAAACATTAAATTTTATAAGAAATTGCAAGCGTGCGAACACTATTGTGGCCCATTGTACTTGTCTATGTTCTTTCTATTACTTCAAAACTTCTTCCTATTTTATTATTATTATTTTTTGATTCTGTAGCATAACTTCAACTATAATTTCAATTTCTTGTATAGTTGCTATTGAATAGCACTCAAGCTTTAATTATTTGTCCAAATGAAGAATATAAAATCAATAAGGGGAAGTGGAATGGTCATTGTCATGAGCTCGTGGCCGGTGTTGTAGAGTCGAGGGTGCGCAACCTAGCACCACTAAAGACCTGCCGTGTAGAGGTTAAATTTGTCGGGGCTGAAAGCTCTCCCATTGGCTGGGTATGGAAGTTTGGAGAGTGGTTTGCCAGCTCAGATATCGTCCTTGTCACTTGACCAAAATTCAAAATTACGAAGTTTGTTGCTTATAGCCTTCGTGTTGCTACATAGTGCGCCGTAAATAAAAATCTAATGAAATCCCTATTGAAATATTAAGCTGTTATTTTTTAACTTTAATAATTCTATGCAATGATAATGTTCACTTAGAGCTTTCGCCTCAACAGTGAATACACGCATGTTTTCTTCGAAGTTAGGAACCACATCTCTTATGTATATTTACTGTAACTTATAAATAAATTTATGCATTACACATTTTCATTCTTTTTCTTTTCATTTTAAATCTAACTGACAATTAATTAGCTAACATTTTGAAAAGCAACAATTGAAGAATATCGATAGTTCCAATGCAATGATTCTACGAAATCGTATAAACTGAAGTTGAGTTTATATCTTACTACTCACGTTGAGTGAATTGTATACAGTAGTATAAATCAGTTTCTGAAACCAAATTTTTTCTCTACATTAAGCTCTAATTAAAATGGAGGCCACCGATATTATTTTTTCACATTTCAGCTCTTTATATGGTTTAAAAATTGAATTATTTCAATAACGAAGTTATACTAAATTAACTATGGTATTATCCGTATTTTTTTAAAAAATTCATATTATCTTACTACCCGAGCTCTTTAATTTCTATTTAATATTCTTCACTTTTAAGGTATTTGACTGCTTGCGACAATTTTTAAAAATTGAGGTATGGAGATTTTTTTTGTGGTTCTTAGATTTATTTAGTACATTTTAAGAAAAAAAGGCTAAAATTAAGAAGAGAAAATAAGTTATTACTACTAAAATGAGAAAAAATGGGTACAAATTGACAAAAAATGACATAAACGGGGCCCACTCTGTACAAATAGTAAATGAACAAATTCTCAATTTTTCAATTTTGATGTATTACTTTGCTATTCCTTTTTGAAATGACCATCAAGATAAGAGATATTTTGATTTTTACAAAAACTAGAGCACTTTATCTTAGTTGTTATATGAAATTGTTTAAAAAAAACCAGTCACTATATTCACATAAAGAACTGTAAATTTTGTAATAAAACAGTGATTGATAAATCCGAAGGTTAAAACACTTCTACTGTTATACAGAAAAAATTTCAGCAAATTATTTTAAAACTTTTTGAGCAATCGTGGTCCCCGTTTGAGCTTTTCGAAAGAAAAAAAATATGTTTCAAGTAAAACGTATTTCAAAGTATGACATCTTATGTAAAGTTATGGCATCTGCTTTTACTAAAACACTTGTAGTTTTTGTTCTAGAGAAGGGAAAATAAAAATCTTGGTATTTTTAAGGGTGTTAATTTTGTCTCGAGGGGTGAAAATATAAACAATTTTAAACAGGTACAATTTTTTTAAATTTAAATTAAATAATTCGAATCTTTTACACATTATTTACAAGGGATTGTGGCTTCAAAAAAGTACAAAATGTTTGAAATATAATCATAATTTTGAAAATTATAAGCATATGAAAATTCTGTAATAAATATTAAGTAATTTTTGCATTGCGCAATTTGTATTTTCTAAAATAGTAGCCTCTGATGTATAAATTTATAGAATTATAAAATGAATCATACTTTTTTAATCTCTACATCATTTAAGAATAACAATATATCTTTTTGTATTTCAAAATATTAGGTTGGGGAAAAAGAAATTCATTATTTTTGCATGAAATTCAAGACTATTTAACATGTTTCAGATTGTCCGATTTGGGTCAAATGTGCACCGTTTTTTTGAATAATTTGTTGCCATTTTAAAAGTAGCTTCATAATAATTTCCTTACAGAAGGTCATAATATCCTTATTGACAAAAATCCCTAGTAATCGATTTGGTACTAACTTTCTCTTGATCCCACTTCTTACTCCAGGAAGTTTTGGTAAATGCAAGAAAAGTGATAATCGCTTGATGCCAGGTCCGACTGTATGGTGGATGCATTAAAACTTCCCAACCGTTTCTCCTAGAATTTCTGGCGAATCACTACAGACGTTCGTGGCCTGGTGTTGTCCTGACGGAACATAATTCACCTCTTCTGCTGGCTATTTCGGTCAATCGCCAGCCCAAACGGCCCCAGTTGTTGACAGTAGAGATCTGAATTTAGTTTCTGGGTGATGCTACGACTACAAAAAAACATGCCGGTAAACTTCGATTATTTCTGTGGTTTTATCGACATTTTCGACGACGGCCATGCCTGTGCGAGGTGCAGCATTTTTAACATCAAAAATGCCTTGAACGGAATTGACGAAAACCAAAGTTCGTAATGTAATTAGCTGTTATAGTATCGGCACCATAAACAATTCATTTACAATTCCTAGCCAAGCATGTGGCTTGCATTTTCGCCTCAACAAAAGAAAACTGTAAAAAGAACTGAATTTCTCTTGCTTAATTTCCATTTTTAACACACCCCTGTAACTCACAAACTGAATGGTCCGCTAAAACAACAAAATAATTTTTTATCTCTTGACAACGAGCATAAGTTCGAATTGTTTGATCGATATCACGAAATATCGACACTACAGCCATCTACCGAAAAATAATGTATTTCTTTTCTCCCTAAAATTAATATTTGAAAAATATTGAAATTTTTTTAAAAAAATTTAAAATGTATTTTTTTATTTTTTAAAAATATAATTTATTATTCTATTTTATATAAAATTACTAGAGTGTAATAAGGATACTTTTAACTTTATGAATCAACTTATAGCTAGTAATTAAAGCTACTATTTTAGAAAATAGCATACGGAACGTAAAATTTAATTAATATTTCTTATAGAAATGTTTCTTATTTTCGTATGCTTATAATTTTTAGAATTATATTTGAAACATTTTACACTTTTCTGAAGCCCCATTCCTTCATAAATAATGTGTAAAAGATTCGAATGATTTAATTTAAATTTAAAAGAATTATACCTGTTTGAAAGTTGTTTATATTTTCATCCCTCTAGAGAAATTCTAACACCCCTGAGACCCTCAAGTAAGCTACTGGGTATTTACCTATAAAACAAAAATCATAAAAAATTACACAACTTTTTTCAAAAAAAAAAAATATGTTTTTAGGGTAGTTTGATACCTTAAGATGGTTATTTAATAACGAACCATTGAGATTGTTAAGACCGTGACTGTGAAAGTAGGATGTGAGTTTGTGTTATGAGGTTTCATTACCTCAAACTCCATTATAAAATACGAGTATATTGTATAATAATAATAGAAGAAACAAAGAATAAATACTTTTAAAAAATTATGATGAAATTAAACAATTATGATTAAACAGATTTTTACAAGTTTGTGCAGAAGTGCTCTCCATAAAACCAGTTTAGAACCAAAAAGTTTCGAGATTATTGTTTTAGTTTTCCTTAAAGATGCCTCATCTAATAGCGAAAGATGGGGCTGAGATTTGAAATACTTAATCAAATAGAAACTTCTTCAATATTGTTGCTATACTCGTATGAGATTTCCAATGACGTGGGGAGAATGATAGTTTTTATATAATTATACTAATTTTTATTTGTATCAATAAATGTCAATTTATGTTATACTCTGCATTTTCTATCCTATATCAATCTGATGTGAAATTTTGTTTATTGAAATTAAAAACTTAACTCTTTTTAAGTAAAATTTATAAATCTTACTGACGTAGTATGATAAGCGGGTATATACAATCGGACCCTGATTTACCGAACTCCTATTTAACGAATTATGCGATTTAACGAATTGTTCTCTTTTCACGATTAAAATGAAGGCAAAAAACCTCTATTTAATGAATAATAAGCCCCGAATTAATGAATTATTTCAACATCTAAAAGAATTTTTTTTATTAGTTTATAATAGAACAAATTGGATTTTTTTCCAAATGACATATCCTTTTCGTCAGGAATAGACTTTTCTTGTAAACAGCAAATTTAGACTGGAAAAGGTGAAGGCCATTATCAGACTTTACGAGTGCAGATGAATCATGAGTGTAACCTATCCTGTGAGTTTTGAAATGGACAGGAATTTCCTTTCTTATTTTACGCAGGGGATATATTTCAAGATATTAACGATTATGTTACATTAGATGACGGACTACCTATCTGGGCAACCGAAGTTGAGGAAATAGTTGATTTGTCAGAGCAAATGAACAGCGATTCTGATGCAGAAATTGGTTATGAAATTCTGTCAAAACTGTTACATTTTCTAATGAATATTGTTTGGAAATTGGAAAAACATACGTTATGCAGCAATATGTAAATGATGCCGTATTTACATAAAGTCGAAAAAATATATATATATTTTCAAATATTTAGTCAATATTTAAAAATTTTCAATTGACTGGCACGTAATAATACACTAATAGTATTTTTTGCTATTGAATAAAAAGTGTATAAGTTCTAACCATTGATATTTTTTGTATATTTGCTTTTTATAGTATTTCCAAAAGGTAAGTTCAAAAAAAGTGTGCACTTTGTTTGGACCCCGATATAACGAATACACCCAAATTAACGAACAAAATATTCGGTTCCGATGAATTTGTTAAATCGGGGTCCGACTGTATTTTTAAATCACACAACGCATATAAATGTAGGGATTTTTTTATTTGAAAAAAGTTTTCTGAGATTGGGTCCTGTCCTTTAATATTAGACGATGACAGCCTTATGAACAAATGATAACGAAAGAAAATTTCTACGATGTTTCTTGCCACCCTAAGCCCACTCCTCAACAACTCACTCGGAACCCACCAGTTGCTCTCGGAGGTCCTAGCTCTCAAACGACGCGTGTTCACCACACCATCCCACCACGGGTAATCATTTCCTTCTCTTAACCACTTCTGGGGCGCGTGAGAAAATTCCTCGAACAGGTGTTGCCACTTATGTATACTTAAATGGAGAAGAAAAAACAGAGCTAATAATAATAATAAAAAAAGAGGAAAAAGATCGCGTGCGAAATAAATAAAAGCCGTGACAAGTGCTCTCTCTTAATCGTGGTCTCTTAACCGCGTGTCGCGGATATGTCAACTATTAAGGAGAGTTTAACCGCGAGAGAGTCATTGTAAAAGGCCCTCTTCTCTTAATACCCTCCAAGGAGTAAAGGCGTAAGCCTTTTAGGATTTAACGGCATATCTTTGACTTTGGCGGCAAATCACGCTTAATCCTCCCTGTAAGCCGCGGCCGCCTTTTTACCCGACGCTTCACGCTGCGAGAGCCCCTAAGCCCCCAAAGTCTCACCTAAGCTAGGTATAATCACGTTAGGCCTACGCGCCTCCTCCCTACCCCATCATAATTCAGTGCCGCCCGCCAATGGGAAGCGAGCCCCGCCTCCGCGCTGCTCCCCCCTCTTCATGGATATCGACCCGTCCCCCATCGGTATTCGGAATGGCTCTGCACGCGCCGAAAGGGGAATTTTAGATTTGATTGTCCCAGTGTCGTGGAGAAGGATTCTTTCGTTATCTCTGTTAGGAGAGGTTTGGGGGATGGTGGAAAAAAAGGATAACGATATAGCGACGTGGAGAAATCTTATCTCCTTTTCTTGTCGATATTTTAGGGAATTTTTGTGTTATGTGGGGAAAAATTTTTGATTTGGATTGAGTGATTTTGTTTGGAGTGTGATAATAAGGTTTCTTTTCACGTGGAGGAGATTACATAGAGATCTTTAGATAGAGAAGCGTTTACATAATTTTAAAATCGTTAAAATAAAGATGTTTGTTTTTATATCGTATGTGTATCTAAGAATGTAATGAATGAAGGACAATTTAAATTAGATGTCAATATTATACTGATTATGTATCTACATGTTTTCTTTTATAATAAGCGGTGTTTAATATTTTTAATTTGTCATTAAATTAATCTTCGTTTATTTTATAGTTTTAGCAAGGTTTTTTTTATAGATACGTTTTTAAACTTCATTAACAGAAATGATACGTATCTTGGTTCCCAAAGTTAATTTGTAATACTTCTCTACTCCTTATTTTTTTTTATAAAATCATTTTAATAAATTGATATTAATATAATGAAGTGAATTATGTTTTGCCATGATTAAATTGTTGATGTTTTTTAAAATAATACTGAATTTTATTTTTGAAAACTTTTCTAGTCTACCTTGTCTTGAGAATAGAAGGATAAATCATATTTATAGTTACAGCAGTAAACTGGATCTTCATATTAAAATATAAAAGTGATATGAACAAACACATTTCTAATATGCTAGAATCACTGATCATTTTAAGGTTAGAACTAAGTTATAGATGCGTGGAGGTAGTCAATTTATTAAAATTAGTTTTTATTTTAACCTTTCCGTACGTGCTTATAGTTTTCTTGTGCAATTTCAGAACATAGAGACATGGGAAAATCATTTAGAAATAAAGCTTTTACTATTTCTCTCTATATAACAGTCACCCCACCAGGATAAAAACAACAATGATTTGTTTTTTATTTTTTAAAAAAAGGCAGATATTGAAAATATTTTTTAAATTTTAGTAAAACCTTTCAACAAATCTGACTATTTTCTCACAATGCCATTGATTTTCGCTGCTTTATCATATATATGAGATAGTGGCGCACACAAGAGGGGGAGGGTTCTCCGAATGGACCATTGAATACGGAATGGCGACTATTAGTGAGACAAATCAATCTGTTTTCTATTTCTTGCAAAAGGAACCATGCTTTTCCAGCTAAGTGCTTCTCACCGAAAGAAAGTATACCTTACAGTGAGTTCGGGTTCATTAACATAACATTACAAAGCATCACGGGGTAACTTTGTAATTTTGAACTACGGTCAACTGACAAAGAAGACACCTTAGATGGCACCCCACTCTCCTAACTTCCACAAAACACCAACACGAAGACTTTGAGCCATGACATATTTAATCTGCATCAGCTCCTCTACACGATGGGTCTTCAGAGGCACTAGGGTTCGAACCCATGATAAGCCGATCATTAGTTTGTGACCATAACTTCTAGACCACCGCAGCCACAACATATTTTACTAAAAGATAAGTGAATACTATAACAGGAATGAAAAATAGTTCTGTAAACAATACTTTCAAAATCTGCTTCTACCTGTGCCGCGGGGAATCCCAGGTCCGGACCCCCCTCCTCAACTCATTGATATTTTTTTCGATTTTTAATCATATCTATATAGTACGTAAAATTTAATTAAGTATTTGTTATTAATAATTAATTTTATTAATTAATGCTAATTATTTATTGAATAATTAATTTTTCCTGTTTCGAAAATTTTTTAATCATTCAATAATTAATCATTCAAAATCGAAAAAAACAAAACAAATGGCGCATGATACGAGAATGGTGGACTTTCGACCCTGGACCCTCCCTTGAAAAATTCCTGTGCACTCTACTGACATGAGATAATTCTAAATCCGACAAGAATTTTAATATGGCTACTATATTAAAAACTTAATAGTCTTCTTGGAGGTACTGCATATTTAAAATAATTACAAAGATGCTTGAAAATTAGACAATATCCTCGCATTGAAGCCAAAATAAATAAATAAACAAATAAAATAAATTTCGGTTACTTTTATTTTAGTTATACCTTTTAACAAACCCAAACTATTCCACACAGTTTTTTTGATTGTGGGTTAAAAAAATCAACCAAAATTTAATTTTTCATTTTACGTTATCGGGCTGAGATAATTCGAAATTCAACTAGTTTTTTTGGTTTTAGAAAGAAATGTTAAAAAACTTTTAGAGAGAGAGGGGTTTTTTCAAAAGGGGGAATTGATTTTAGATATTTAAAGGGGACTTTTTGAAAAATTCCCCTTGTAATGAAAGAAAAAATTTAAAAACAATAATAATAAAATTATTGAGATTGATGAGAAAATATTAATCCTTAGATAACGGGAAATTAGAACTAAAACTAATTTTAAAAATTCTTTTTTCTTTTAAAAATATCTCATCTCAAAAAGTTTGAGGTGAATTATTGTAGTACCGGGGAAAATTAGGGGTTATAGAAAAAGGTAGGGAAATGTTTTTTTTTAATTAAACTTAATTGTTTTTTCCCCTTTTAACCCTCAATTATATTCATATAATTTATAAACATATTTAAATTCCTTTGGTTAAAACCCTGGGAAATTTTCGATTGAAAAAATTATTTAAATTCCCTTAAGTTCGTTATAAAAAGGGGGTTTCCCAATATCAAAAGGTTGTTTAAAAAGAAAATAGAAAACATGTTTTTTTGGGTTTCCCGGGAAAAAAAAGTTCGAAAAAATAAAAAAATTCGTTAAATAGTGGTTCGTTATATGGAAGTTCGACTTAGGGTTTGCAGCCGGATACTGGTGTTTTTTCCAATCCCGAAGTCTCGGGGTTAAAATAACTAATCCCGGGATTTAATTTTTGTCTGAATTATGTTTAAAAAAATTTTTTTTTTCATCTAAATTTTCTAAAAATTTAATTCTTAGAAAATTTATACTTTGTTTATGTTTGTTTGTGTATATGTTTGTTTGTTGTACGTAGAAATTGTGAGCAATTATAAGTGCTATAAGTAAAAAAAATATACGCAGCTCTCATGCTTTCTGGTATGGGAGAACGTCGCACTAATCTAAGTGGCTCACTGCAATACTTACACAATAATATAAACAACATCCCAAGAATAGATGTTGCTACAGTTCCTTCTTCAATTCTAAGGCCGTTATTTAATAGCGTCCCTGCTTGAAGATTTGGACCTTAAAATCTTTTGCATTTATAACCCTCATGCCTGGATCCTTTTCAAAAAAGGAAACCGAAATTGATTCACATTCTGATTTTCACTGGGGATCAACTTATACCAAAAATTTATTAATTAGCAGAAAAACTAGGTAAATTTATCAAAGAGGGGGTATATGTACCAATGCAGTCTATTAAATTTGAGGACGTCATCAAAAATTCAAAAGAACTGGGTTTTTTTATTTTTAAAAATGTTTTGGGCGTGGGGATTTGAAAAGAACGTACTCCTATTGAATGACGATAACACCTACTAGTATAAAATCCGAACGAGCGTTTTCTTCGACAGGACAATTTGTAACAAAAATAAGAAACCGTTTGAATGATGAAATGCTGGACGAGCTGTTTAAAAGCTTAGTTACAGAAACACAATAAATTAAGAAATGTTTTTTTAAATTTCATTATGTACTATTTAATTGTTTTTTTATGATGAATTAAGTTTTTTTTATTTGTTTCTCAATAAAATTATTATTAAACCAATTTTTAATTATATTTTCAGTTTTCTTATGTTATTTCAACTATGCTAATATGTACATATTTTTAATAAATGTCAATCTAATCCGGGACTAGTCCGGGTTTTGGGCAAAAAAAAATCCCCGGGTTGAAAATATAATACGGTTACAAACCTTTGTTCACTGTATATTATTTTTTTACTTCGGAAAAAACCAAAGTCTTTCCCCCCCATGGGAATTTGTTGTCACGTAAAAAAAGGGCGCGCGCTGATGGGGAAAGTACAGCGTAATTCTTTTTAACGACTTTCCTTTTTATTTCCCCCCAAATTTCTCATTTTCTTTCAATTAAATAATTCTGTCTTGAATTTGGACACAATTAACGAGTGTTATGCGCAGGGACGTTAAGAATTTTTGAGGCCCTGGGCTCAGAGAAAACTTAAAATTTTCTGAGGCCCTAAGCCCCTACGCAAAAGTAAGCTCTACCTGGTATTTTTAAAAGCAGACAGCACATGCATTGTCAAATATTCGATCAAATGGTAATATGAAACAAATAAATGTGCAAGGCTCACTATCTCAAAAATCTAGGTACAAACCGGCTCGACCGATAACCGCATTTCAACTAAAAGAGTTGAATGATTGTTTATGGTATTAGGCCTAGGCCAAAAACGGTAAATACATGGACATGGTCCATGTGGACAAATCATCATCACATAATAATACAGTCTTACCAATTTGGTCAGTTGAAATGCAATTTGAAATTGTCTGTTTTGTGGAGAATATGTACGGAGAGGATCATGATCTTATTAACCCTTTCGTGGGCCATTTATTTCTGGTTTGAATTTCTCGCAGTTTTTACGTTTTATTAACAATTAAACAATAGCATTTAAGGAAATATATTTTATTTTGCCAAATTTTATGTTTACATTTAATTTTTAGGGGTGGGAAGAATACTTCCTAAGGAACCACTTACCGTCATTAAATTTAATGGTGATTATTTGCCATAAAAGATGCGAAGCGTGTTGCAATGCACAAGGAGCACCACATTCCGCACACATGTAGTGGGTCTTGTTTTCTTGTCCCTTTCTGCTATATTTCCTACATCGTCTATAGTTGGAAACCATTTTTGGATTATGATTTCCCTCACTGGCTAAGCGTGCATCATCCGGGACAACACACTTCTTTGCTTGGAAGTTAGCAGGATGTTCTTTCCCTTTTCTTGAGGAATATCCATCTAAGCAGACGAGGTAATGCTTACACAGAATGTTAGCTGGTCTAAACTTGTTTCTTTTGTTCCCTTCCACAGTATGAAACTATTTATGATGGCAAAATCAATAAGAAAATAAAGGATTAGTATGGGAATCAGTCTTCCCATCGTTATAATAGCAAGGCCAATATATTATAATAGATTTTGCGCTTCTCACAGGTGTATTTTGTAAGATAATGTAGATGGGAAGTAAACTTCCCAAGGTTCACGAAAGGGTTAAGACAGAGTCGAGAACGAAACGAGGTCCCCACCGAAGGTGAGGCCCTGGGACCGGACCTAGTTGGCCCATGCCTTAAGATGTCCCAGGTTATGCGTAATTTGATGTCTCTCTTGCGTTTATGAAATCAACATCTATATCGTTACATTCATATTACCCTTCCAGGGAATTTGAAAGTATCAATTATTATACTAGAGGTGGAGATCCTGCGTTTTTCTAATTAGAACTAAATTTTGATAAACAAAGTAACTTTTTTCTGAATTCTTCACTATTAAATGATATTTATTTTTCTTGAATTTTAAAATTAGCATATTGTAGATTCTAAATTTTAATAGATTGAAGTAAATAATAAGAAACCGAAGGCATGGATCAATACGGTAAAAGTCAAAAAATTTCTTTTAATTATTAATGTTTCATTATAATCTTCCGATATAAAAAAAGTACATATATATATATGTTTTTCCTATTTAATTTATTGTTAAAATGATGTGTAGTCTGGTCAAGAGTAACTCTTGTGCTGAAATAAGTAATCAAGTACAATTTGGATATCGGAAAAAAATCGTTTACTGTCTAGTAATTTTATTTTAGTATATAGTAGATACAGAATTCTACCTGCATTGTTTTTCTCTATAATTTCGTTATAATTATAATTGATTGCATTTAACTCAGGAATGTCAACACTGTCATCTCTCTCAACATCTTAACCTGCATGAACAATATAAATATTCAATCGTTTGCGTAAGCACTTAAAAAATTCAAAAGTGTTTCTAGAAAATATATAAAATGCAGATGGGCCAAATGAGTGACAGTTACAAACTGCAATTCATTTTAAATTTGAGAATATCCTAAAACCAAAAATTTAAACACTTTTCACTTTTGTCAAATTTATGTCACCCAATTAACAATGACTCCATAAAACTGAATTAAGGTATTATTGATATAAAATTAGAAATATACGTTTTTAATATATAAAATGCTAAATACTGATTTTGCTTAAGGGATTATGTAGAAATTTACCATTTTATTTTTTGAGAGCAATCGGTTTGCAATATGGTGAATTGTCAAAAAATAACTACATTTATTTTTTTGAGGTTGCCACTGTTTTGAGACGAACTATAAACAGCTACGACAGTTGAATAGTTATGATTGTAAAGGTACGTCTTTAAAGTCGAGTTACGGATTCGAATCTTGAAGAACCATCATGTAGTCGGTCGATACACGTTCAATTTCTCGAGAGTTTAGTCTTCTCGTTAGCTTATTATCCCTTAATAATGGTTCAAAATTTCGAAGCACATCACCAAAACTCTTCGTGTTGCCTCTAAGAAGTGTACAAATGAACAATTAACTGAAATGAAATGTAAACGATATTTGAAAATTAATATTTTGTGTCTTATCAGAATGGTTAAAAAATATTTAAGCTTATTTATAAAAACAGGATTTTCTTTCATCCAAGCTATGACACAAGCTTCGAATTCATAATTGTTACATTTAAAGAAAATTTTTAATTCCCTAGAAATGAAGGTTTTTAATTTTAATTTGTACTGTTTTAGCCAAGAGAATGTATTTATACATTAAGCTGATAGCTTTTCCATTTTACTCAAAAACTTTCTCATGAGGGTAAAAAGTAACTGACGCAGCCGGCAGGATTCGAACCTGCGCGGGCAGAGCCCAATGGATTTCAAGTCCATCGCCTTAACCACTCGGCCACGACTGCACGTGAGTTCTCACTTAAGTTAAATATTGTTTTCGCGTGTTTAAAAGATTAAATTTAGTAGTGATTTACTTTTCCCTCGAAAAATCGTATCCAGATTTGCGTTGTAAATAAAATGAAAATCAAATTAGTTTTCTTTCTATTATATAAAAAACTTCAATCAAAAGTTTTAAAAAAAATCTTTCAAAAAATTATTTGTTTTAAAAGGTTGTTAAAATGATTAATTTATATATGTACGTATTTAAATAGTTTTCTTAATATGGTATTATATAATGTAATAATTACTTAGAATGTTTCATTTAAAGAATTTTTTAAAATTTGCCCAAATTATATACATAAAATAATCACAAAATTGTATGAAAAAGACTTATTACACAACACAGTTAAATAGTCCCTTATTTATTTTACAGAGTATGCTACGATATTTCTTCAATAAGTCTGGTTATCGGGTATCATATCAGGAATATATATTATTAATGTTTAATTGGTTTTTAACTTATTTTCCCTGTAATGATTTTGGAAAAAAAACGTATCAAATCTGTCAAAGTATTTAATATCCTTTTCCGCAAGGAATGTCTCATTGTTAAAGTTTGCTTAGATTTTAAATTTGAAGGTATTGTTACGTTGATCGGGGTTCGAGGACTTTATGCAGATCAGTCGCAAAGAACAAGACAGTTCTTTAAGAGTGATGAGAATTTATTGTCGAAAATCAATCCTTGAAATACAGGATTTAGGGCAAAATTCGCAGAATAAATATCAGAAGGACTTTTCACCTTCAACAGCACTCAGACACAATTATCAGTGTCTAAAATACAAGTATGTGAAAGATTATTCTCAAGCAATCCCTTGTTCAACAGTTGAAGTAATCACTAATTGTCTCTTCCCGGTCAAGACAAGACTACTAATCACTATGTATAGTCAAAACAATACTAACTAATAGCTGGTCAAAACCATACAAATTGACTTTCGGCGAGCATCTCTCTATTTATGGGTATCGCGCATCTTTCGAGAAAGATCCGCTCGTGTCATAGGTCTTGAAAGTAGTGTATTTCTCCACAAATTTCCAGAAGAATCCAGAGGGTCCCGAACTCGCCAGCTTGTTCATAAAGTCGCCAAATTGGTCGTTAAAATTGGTACCAATTTGGTTCTAGTACCAAAATTTCGCCAAATTCCCATTGAGTCGCCATTATAACATAAGAGACGGCGTTGCTTGTGAATATTACAATTTTTAACATAAAATAAATAAACCTAGAAAGTCGTTATAGACCCCTGGTGGTTAATATAGATCCCTTTTTGCAACTGGCCATTGTGGAAATTAGTATTATCCCATTTGATGCTGCATAGGTGTATACCGATGATGGCAGGAACGATACAGTATTGGCAGTGCAGTATATACAGTGTTGAATTTTCACAAAATCAAAGAATCATGTCATTAAGATCCAGAAAAACCTTGACTTTTATTCTGTTTTCCTCCATAAATGAATGTCTTGATTAAGTTTTGTCGCTTAATGAGGGAAATGAAGTTTATGTGTGTGTGAATTTTGACTGATAGCAAAAGTTCTATCTAAAACTTGACCAACTGGTGCAATGTGAAAGACAACACTAGAAAAATTATTCTGTGAAAAAGCTAAAACGACTCAAGTCATTTTGGCCAAATCTGGTGCTTGTGATAGTTTGAAATCATTTGCATTTCCTACCTATTTGGAGCAGTTCTCCAGGGCAAAGTGCAAAAACAAAACCGCTTAGTCTGTTTTACCACGGCACTACTGGCATCAAAGCAATCGTTTTGTCGATTTTTTGACACTTGATTGCAACAAGCAGGACTAAAGTACACTTAATCGCTTTCTCAGTGATTATCTTAAATCTTTGACATATACTGATGGTGCCAAGAACTATGCAGTCTACAGGAAGCACAGTACTGGCCTTGCTTCCCCGGAACATATTCTAGAAAGCCTGAGGTTCTCTAGAGCAGGTGTGGGAAGACTTTTACATGGCACGGTCTACTTCTAATTTTTTCAAGGTGTTGTGGTCCACCCTGTGGTGTAGGTGTTATAAGCAAAAAAAGCTCAACGATATTTATATTATAACAATAAATACAGAATATTTACTTACCTATTTAACTACAATAAAAATATACTTGATCTTTTAAAACTACGTTTTAAGTAAAACGCAAAGCACAAAGGTAATAACTATACTCACGAATTTAATAATATCACATGATGCATTTTTATCAAACAATTCAAAATACATCAAAAATTTCATTAAAAAATTCATTTAAATTTAGTCCTCGTAGTTATAGTCTATAGAAAACTTAGCATGCTGTCCGCCGCAATCTTGAATATCTCGGTATATAATTACTAACTGCTAATCTTATAATGGATTCTAAGTGGACGTCTGTGAAACGGGAATGATATGTTGTCTTAATTATTTCCATCGTTGAAAATGTAGATTCACACAGGTAGGTTGAGCGAAAGAACGATGTTAAATGAAATGCAGCTTTTTTAAACTAGGATACTTTACTTCGTCCATTAGATTCCAAATGTGTTATCTTTTAAAATTACGTTCTTTTTGAAGTAGAAAAACTTCACGCGTTTTCCTCGAGAGATAAAGAGAACATGTAATATGTTTTTAGTTATGTTTTCAACATTGCCAAATGGGTAACATATGATTACAACTATTGGTTCTAGTTAAGTAAATTCTTGAAACCGTCTCTACAAATTCGGGATGCAATTTTATTTTGCATCATAATATATTTCTCTTTTTTTTTTTTTTTGCTTAATGTACTATACTTTTCCCCGTGATCCTTCCTTTCAGGATTATGATTAGTAGAGCAGAAAACTATGACACAGTTGCCCTTATAATAATAAATACACCTCTATGCTTGACAGTTGGATAGAGACAATCTTGATCAAATGCTTGTGCGGGTGTCCTTCAAACGAACACCAGTTCTATAGTCAGGAAAAGTATGAAAGACGATTCGTCAGAGCATATTACTTTCTTCAATTTGTCAACTGACCAGGTCTTCTGAATGTGACACCACTGTAGACGACATTTGGCATAAACATATGTGACAAGTGGCTTGGGAAATGCTGTTCTGTCGTAAATTTTCTGTTTTTGAAGGTACATTCTAACTGTAACTATTCACATTGGAGAAACTAGATACTGATAGAGCTTTGCGGCCTCTTTTGCTGCAGTTCGTTTTTTAGACGTTACAATCTCCATCAATACCCATCGATCTGTTTCACTGAGCTTCTCTTTCAGGCCACTATTTTGCTTTGCCAAGCTTGTCTTGCTGCGCTGTGTGTAAGCAGTCATGACTTCAGACACCGTGCCTCTAGAAATCTCTAAAAACTGGGATGTTTCAGTCACATTTGCTCCAGCTAGACGGGTTCTCACAATTTGGATTCTTTAAAAATCAATCCAATACATTATATAACACGATCCAATACATTAAACGATTTTGAAAAATATTCCCGACTTACAGAACTTTAATAAAGCTATCAAATACTGATAAGAATGTATACATTTCTATTTATAAAAAAAAATCTGGTAGCTATTATTATATTTTAATGATTACGAATCGCATTTAAAAATCTCTCTTTTATTGACGGAGGATTCTGTTATTTTGATAACCACCTGGTGTTGCTTTTAGTATGAGCGTCTAACTAAGGTCTTATGCAAAAGCGGTCACTCCGAAAGATCTTGGCGGTCCACCGGTCGATCGTGATCGACAATACTCACCTCGGCTCTAGGGAGAACCTTGTGACCAATGCAAGGTTGTTTTTAAATTTCCTTACAATATATGAATTCATGGACATGATTTAGTTTTGCTGATCAAAGGGGATATGCAACAACAACAGAGCGAAAAGATAGTAAAATGCGTGGAATATTTTGCAATTAAATTGGTGTGAAGTAAAAGAACAACAACGATGGTTATATTTCTGGTAACCCCATCTGAAGCTAATACAGTGTTTTTTCATTCATTATCTTGTACAATTTACTAATCATACTTTCTGTGCCGTTTTTTTTCGGTTTTGAAGATGAGTGGGAAGAGAAGTTCGAACGCCACGTGATCGTTGACCCATGTTTTCTCTTCTGAAGTGTAAACTCGCAGCACGATGGTCATATGCATTCATACATCCTAAGGAGTAAATGGAAATTTTACGAATTTCTCGAATCCTAACACTGAATTTATAAGATTTATGACATTTTCTTCCTTTTTAGAATAAAAATTTCCTTCAGAATACCCCAAAAAAGAAAAGATTAAAATCATTTACACATGGCTAATGTGAAATGTTTTCTTAAAGAACTGTTTTTGCTAAACTAAGTTTTTTTCCCTATGAGTTTAGCGGATCCGTATATAAGCCAACCCCATTTTCACTTAAAAAACGTTCCCAAAATTCCTGCCTTATACACTGAGATATACGATACATAAAGCTTGAAAAGCAAAATACCAGTAATTTTAGAAGTATATGACGTACGCAGTTGAAAAAATCAAGGAATCAAGAGTAGAGTAAGAGGATAATGCTGTGGTGAGATTTCCACCCAAGTTAATAATAACTGATAATGACCAAGAAATTTATGAAAGGTCTCAACATTATATCAAGCAATATTTTTCAATCAAATATAAATAAAATATTAAATAATTCCCTTAATTATTAACTGCAAGAAAATTAGTTATACATTATGCAAGGAATAGTTACAGAATGAGCTAATTCTCTGTGCTCTTATTACAGAATTACCAGTTAAGCGTCATTTACAATATCTTTCCCACGAAACGCATTAACTCCGATACGCCACTCAACAGAAAATTCGAAACAAAATGGCAAATGAGAAACCAAAACATTTTTCATCATTCTCCTTTCTCTACAGACAAATTCCTATAGGATTCGAGTTCCATATTCAAATCCATCTCTTGATCGTTTTTGAGGAGGGTCTCCACGGACCTTCCCAGACCAAGTTGCAGAAATCCTCATTACAGAGAAATAAAATTACCGCGGCGTAATTATGCATAGAAAATGAAGTTTGAGCGTCGCAACGACGCCTTCTCAAAGGGGACTCCAGAGGGTGATTCTTCGGGAAATGCAGTCGCCATGATGTTATTACAGCTACGGTCGCGACTCTTTCCAATCGATCGGCAGCAGCTCCGATATGCCCTCATTTGTATTCGGATCTCCCCTTACTCAGGGACAGCTTGCCTCTCATTAGAGAATTCTTCTCGGGCCCTAAGGGCTGTCATATTTTAAAGCGGTTCTAGAAAAGGGCGCTGTCGTTTGGCGGATTGGGCTGTAAAAAATTCACAATTGGTTGCGTCTTTCTGCTCGAAATGAGATGATTTATTTAAGTTAGTGTGTATTCATATAGAACGGGGTAATTGTTGACTGATACCGTCATTAAGAATTTTTTAAAAAAAGATATAATTATTTAAATATGTCTCTCTTTTGTTAAAGATTGGATGCGGATTTGCATAATATTGCGCTGCAGTTGTAATTTTAAATGAGATGGTTAAGTCAAGTTATATTTATGGCAGGGATTATTCCTGTTGAATAGTTTCGTCTAACTCATTAGACAAACCTTAACGAAAGTTTAAAGGACATAATTGTTTCTGAAGTTAACAATAGATTATAAAATTTACATGATAAAGCCTTTTACATTAAAAAAGAATTAAGATTCGTTCTTCCAAACATTCGGAGAAGAATATTTACGCAATTTGTAACAAATGATGCAAGTGTTCTTAGTTTAGTTTATTGCGATTTTAAACGTAGACTCAATCATGCTTCTTTATAACAGACATTACTAAATGTTATAAGTATCTCAATATAAGCAGCAATAGTCAATTATACTCTAACATTTTTCCTGTTGTCTTAAATACTATTGATTTTATACTGTATAGAATCTTTTACATTTTTCCGAAGTTCAGATTCGGGTTTTTGTGCTTCAAATACAATGTAATCCACACACACACACACACACACACACACACACACACACACACACACACACACACACACACACACACACACACACACACACACACACACACACACACACACACACACACACACACACACACACACACACACACACACACACACACACACACACACACACACACACACACACACACACACACACACACACACACACCACACACACACACACAAAACACCACCCACACACACACACACACACACACACACACACACACACACACACACACACACACACACACACACACACACACACACACACACACACACACACACACACACACGTCAAACTATCTAATTAAAAAACCGTCGTTTTTCAAGGTACTTTTTTGTTGTCAAACTAGGTTTACAAAGGGTTAACGCAATTAAACTAAAGGATTTACTTAAACTATTGGTTGCTGGTAACATATTCTATCTTAGTTATTAACACTTTATTTCTTTTTTTATAAGTTATTCAGCATTCCAAGAAAAGCAGTTTCTTCCTAGACTGGACGGTAAAATTTTGAAATTGATTTAAATTGTCATATTTCTTTGTTAATTGATGCCTTTATGCATCGTATTCAGTTAATTCGTTAATTTTCAATCGATTTATTATTATTAAAATCTAAAGCATTCCATTTTTCTAAAGACAATTTCCTCACTGAAAATCGATTCTGTTAATACAAAAAGGAGTAAAAATTAAAAATTGGATTAAATACTTTCCTTTTAATATCATACTTTATGATGATTTAAATTTCAATAATAATAATAATAATAATAATAATAATAATAATAATTATAATAAACACGGAAGAGGGAAGGGGTAGTATGACACTCTCATAGTTAGTAAGGAATAAATAATGAAACATTGTTCCAACTGAATGTAACTAAATATTAAACACGGCTAGGTATTAAGATCATTAAAAAAATTTCATTTGTTGACTGATTAAAAATGCATATTATTTTTAATTAATTAAAAAACTTATGGCTACTGTGCTTCATTTTATTTTTTCCTATTTCTGGCCTATTCATTTATATGAATATTAAATTCCGTCATTATATTCTTCGACAAGTATTGTATCATACATGTCATGTAGAGCTGTGATTCCCAACCTTTTTATTGCCCCAAACCGGTCAACGTTTGATAATTTTACCGCGTTCCACTGGGGAGGGGATGTTTATTGTTTATATTTTAAATTGTTTTAATCTAATAATTTTAATTTAATTGTATTTAAACAAGCCTTCAGAATAAGATACAGTTCAACCAAAAAATGAATATAAAATTATTTAAAATGAAGTATGGATTTCCATAAAAAATCGTCCAAGTCGGAGAGAAATACACCATAATAAATAAAATAGAAATAATTTAATATACCTTGTGCGGCCTGGTACTATTTGAACCATGGGCCGGTCCGTGGCCGGGGTTGGGGACTACTCATGTAGAGGGTCTAACAGAATGTATAGAGGTTCAAAATCCTCATGTTAGCTTTGAGTGGAGGTTTAGAAAATGGGGTGCCAGCTCAAAAGTTATCCTCGTCACTTGACCAGTATTTAAAGTTACATCCCTAGGCAATAGCCCTTGTGTTACTTTAAAGAGGGAGAATTATGGTGAGAAACAATCAATTGTAACAAACATTGCATTAAGCTGATAATTGTTTTCATCAGATCTTCTCTCTCAAAAATTTTTTCGAGATAATTTTGAATATTCAATAAAACGTAAGTATTACATTTCGATTGTCAAATAATTTGAACCATCAGAAACCAGCTCAGGTGTCGACACTTGACCATGGTTCAAAATGACGAGATCTGTCACCAAAAACCTCGTATAGCTGGACAGTGCGACGTTAATATTCACTCACTCACTCCACAGTTAGTGATTAATGTAATCCATTCTTTCTTTCTTTATGCTTTAATTTTACTTCGAAAATAAAAGTTTTGTGCCCACATTGCGATATTCTTCTTTATTATAAAGATTTAAGTTCTTTGATTACACTTGTTGATTTTTGGTATTTTGATTAGTATAGAAAAGAAAGGAAATTTTTGGTATTCTCTGATTTTCAGCATTTAATTGATTTTTTTGGTATGTGTGTATAATAATATTAACTATACAATAATAATTATTTTATCTTATTCCTCAGTCTTTAGTTTCTGTGATAGAATTCATCTGATATTGATATTACAACGCAGAAGTAAGTTTATCAGCCCAACTGTAAATTAAGTGCAAGGTTTTTGTAGTTAGATTCCTATAGAGATCCCAAGAACTAGAGTAAAATGAGAGACAACCAAAGGTAGAGTGACAGCCAACGCGAAATTACACCTTCAGGTGGTCCTTCTTGTTTACTTACATCTGTATGGCATGACCATTTGGTGAAAATAGCTATTGTTATGAAATTTCCTTCTGTTTAAAAAACGTTTACTATTTTTTCTTCATTCATTGGCAAATTTCATGTTTTGTGTCATTATAGCAAAATAGTAGATAAATCAAGTTTAAAGTATAATAGAAAGGAAAAAATTCAGTAAATCCAATTTAATTGCCATTAATAGATTGCCAATATTTTGAAAATAGTGCTCCCTATTTTTATTAGCAGGCAATATTAACCAAAATTTAACTTCAGTGTATTTTTTACATGTTACCATATTTGACTTCATGGTCCCTTTGAACGATAAATACTCATCTTTGCTTCGATGGAGAAAAAAATTTTAGATTGATTCTTTGTATCTGACAATCATTTAGTTTTTTGAAGATAATATACATACATAGCATACATTTTCTGTCGATCCATAGATATATGTATTTAATCATCACTGTAGATATTTATTCTACATTTATTCATTTTTTGTAACAGAATTACAATAAATTTTTAAGTAAAATATTTTTTTTTTTCCAAAAAAAATTACGTTTAAGTTTTACTTTTAGTTTGGGGAAATTCAATTTTTAGTTTATATTTGCTTTGTCTCTCGGCTGTTCTTGATAGTAATTTAATTCGACTTAGGTCTATTATAACGGTTTTAGAAGGTTTTTCGTCGAATACGTAAGTGTCCTCTTTTCTCCTGAATTTATTCACCCTTTTCAAATACTTTGTTTAAATTAATATCTAATTTTTAAAAAATATTACTTAGGATTGCTTTTATTTTAATTGATAACTTTTTCTGTATGGTTCATGAACAGTCAAGTATTTCTCTAATATTATTTTATAACAACATTATTACATATTTAAACAATTGCGTAGCTAGTTCTGAGTAAGATTCGTATCAAAATTCTTTGAGAGGCAGAAGGGGTCTTTTTTATAAAAAAAAATATCGCATTAATGAAAATAATTTGAGTGTGTAACATTTTTTACTCTTTTGGGGCCCCTGTAGCTTGGAGGCCCCGTATTATTGATACGGCTGATACGGCGGTAGCTAAGTCCCTGTGTTTACAAGAGAGCTTAATGCGTGGAATTGTCATGTAAAGCATATTTTAATCATTCAAACATTTATAGATTGTAAAACATTTTTATACAATTGAAATGTACGTTTGTACATTTCAATTCTTCTTGTACATTGTTTGATTTTGGATTATATTATCTCCAACATAAGTCTTCTCCAGTAGTCAAGGGATAGAACTAGCATGTCCAAACAGATAAAGAATAAGTCTAGCTTGATAAAATTTTAATCTGCCTAATACATTATATTTTATATTTAAGTAAATAAATTATAACAAGAACTTGAGAAATAGTTTTGAATTTAATTTGATAATAATCGTGTCTGAAGAATTTTCAATGTGCCAAGAAATACATTTGGCTAGAAAGTCACCAAACACATCTGAAAACACTCCAAGCCTTCCCATCCATATATCACCTATTCGTGCTCTCGACATTAAGAGCGCTTTCCTCCTTTTCTGTATGAGTTACTCTCGAACGTTTCCGAAACGTATCTTCGGAGAGAGAGAGAGAGAACCCCAAACGCCTATAATCGGAACACCGCTTCTTTTGACCCCCACGGTCCCTTAACTGCATTCGCCTAATTTAAAACCCTGTTACATCTGCGTTCTCAGGAAAACTCTCTCTCTCTCCATCTTTCTCCTTTGAAAAAGAGAAACAGAAAAGAAGACTGGAAATAATAAAATCAAAAAAATAGCCCTAACACTCACAAAGCCTTCCACCATCTCCGAATGAGCGTATATAAATTAAACTTATTTGCAATAATTTTTCCTCCTACTTTTTCCCTTTTATGCGGCTTTTCGCTAATTCGCTTTCTGTTCTCCGCGCTTGTGCTCCGGAACGTAATGTGGAAGGGGAGGGTGGAATCGCAGAAGGGGGAGCGAAAGGGAAAAAAAGGGAACGAATGAACGAAAAGAATCGCATCGGACGGGGGTTGGCGGCGTCGCCTCAGTGGGCGGGGACCTTGTACGCCATGTCCTGCGTTGATTGGAAGGGGGAGAGGGCCGGGGGGCGGGGCGCTCTTTCCCGTGAAGCGTTCCGTGTGATCGTCCGTAAACAACGGCCAATGGTCGCGGTGTGCGGGTCAGTTCTCTCAGCCTCCGGATGGACACCTTGAATGATTCCCTGTGCTTGCAGGATCTGGTGGGTGGACTCCATCAACACCACGAGTCGTCTATGAGTTCGCACATGGGGCCCCTCGTTGGCCCCGGGCCCGCTCAGCCCCTCGCCGTGTGCTCATCATTGCACGCGATGACCCACCATCGGTTGGACAACAACGCGGTTGGGATGCATGGACCCACTATTACAGCCGGGAGTGACCACAAAAAGAGAGGTGGGTATTTATTTGAGTGTCTCAAGGAAGCTTTTTGATTTTAATTAAATGCTAGTCTGTTATCAGATAATGAATATAAAATAAACACTCAGGATACAATTAAAACCAACGCAGTTATCTTTCGAATAAATGAATGTGAGTAATAAAGTACACAGTTGGGTTTTCTAATTAGAAAATGGTTTAATTTTAATTAAAAATTATTCCCTGCATGCCGTTAAAAAGTTAGGACTGAAAAATATCTGCTTTTATTTTCGTTTGAAGCTTATTTAGATACAAATATCTAAATGTTTTCATTGTTTCATGTCCGAGGAATGTTTTTTTAACAGGATGAAAAGAAGAACTGAGGAAAACAAAATCCATTATATACATATACTAAACAGAAATTATAACATTAAATTAAATTCTAGTTTATTAAATAAAAATTATCTTAATCATTCATACATTTAGAATCATCAAATTAGTTTAACACAATAACATTAAATTACATCTTAGATTTTTATAAAAAAGGCTTTTGTAGGATTAATTTCAAAACTAGGAAACACACAAGAAGGCCATGTTTTTGTAAATATGTATACCATTAGAAAAATATATTGTTTCTTTGATAAAATAACCACACATTTCTTTAAAAGCTCTTTTCCTTATTGTTGTTTATAGAATTTCAATTGGAATTGCTGATAATAAGTAAAAATGTTGTAGAGTGAAATTAAAATCACTCTATCACATTTCACTTTTTCAAATAAACTTTTCCCTCCACAAATACGTGAATAGTTAATTTTCAAAATGTCTGTATGAAAATTAGAGGATAATCCTTTTACTAAAGTAACTACATTTAAAGATTCATGTAATTATTTAATATCATGTTAAGCAAATGAAGCTATTAAAGAAGCATGTAATGAAAAAGATATTGCAATATATTCTTTTTTAATTGATTGCTTGTCATATTTGTTTTCCTTTAAAGAATTTTTGAAGGAGCTTATAATAAATAAATAGATAAGTTGTAGAAAAATCTGTTAAAACATTGATGTAAAATAAAATAAATAAATTAAAAAAAATACAAATATTTTTTTGCATGAAAGTACATAAAAATTATATTTCTTTATGATAAACTACAGTTTCATTATAAAATTCCAAATTTTTATTAAAATTTAGAAAATATGAGAATTGAAAATTTTAACTATAATTCTAAATAAAATATACAAACCAAATAAATCTTACATAATGAAACAACAGTGCTGTATTAGGATCAAAAGGCCGCGGAATGCAGATAATAGAATAGTAAAATATTTTTCTAAATAAAAGAAAAGAAATGTTCTTTGCTTGTTTCTTGCTTGCTTCCAAAATCCAATCTGAATAATTAAAAAGAAGTACCTAATCTACCAGAAAAGAAATGGAGTAATATCATTCCACATTAATGGATTCAGTCAGTTAGTGGAAAAGCAAATGCATTGAAATTAATCTAAAAACCTTAAGATCATTCGCAAAAGAATTAAACTATTGGGAATCTAAAAGATAAAGTATAAGTGGATGTAAGATCTTCCAAATTTTAAAGATTCACGTTAAACCCACATCCTTCATAACAGAATCCAATGCAGAAAGATTAAATATTTCTTGTTCATGAAAATGTCCTAAAATATAGAAAAGTTTAATTTACTATTTCTCCTTATGAACAACATACCTTAGAAATATTAATATTAAGTGTAAATCGTATTCATTTTTGCAAAATCTTAACAATTGAAGAGTTTGTCCTCGTTTTCATCAAACTTCGGATTAATCCTATGCAGCAGGAAATGAAAGCTGCAATACATTAATTAAATTTGATTTTTGATTATAACAATAAGAAAAAAAGTTACATCAATTTTAACATCTATTTAATTATGGCTATTAATCTGGACAAAACAAAAGAACATAAACAAACAGAAATGAGTACAATTTCAAATATTGTAAAGAAAAATGTTAGGGTACTTTGAAAGTATGCAAAAGGAGGAACTGTGTGTATGTGATGAAAATAAAAAATAACATTCTCCCTATTTTTATTCTAAATGTTATTTTATGTTATTTTTGAAATTAAAAAAATAACGTATGATAAATTGGCATGGAAAATTTACATTTCAGATTAAATCATGAAATATAGAAGTTATGATTTATTTTTTCATTGGTATATTTTTAAAAGTTGATAATGATAGAAAACAATAGAAAAGTTATTCATATAATCGTTTTTCCTTGAATTAATCTTTGAATCTTAACTAGTTTACTATATATTCACGCTTTATTAAACAATTAAATAATTATGAAAGCTATTATAGGGGAATAGTAAAGTCCATAGTATTTAGTAACTAGACTCTATAGCCAGTTATAAAGTTACTGAAGTAGATCTGTAATAACTTTATGATTAGTTTAGTAATTTCATTCAACTTTGTAACCAAATGTTTTTTTAAAATAAAATCGTAGAAAGAGGGCTGTATTACGAATAGGGATAATTGATGAGATATTAAAATGAGAAATTTATGAAAATACAAAGATTGTTTACATGATAGTATTGGTATGTTGAACGATCTAAATTACAATATTTTTTATCGACTCTATCGACTAATTTTTTATCATCTCTAAATTTTAAAGTTCAAATAATTGCTTTTAAAAACTGGTTCTTAATTAAAAAATAATAATAAGGAAACATAATAGAATTTAAAACTATTTCATTAATTTTAAGAGGAATCAATTCCAATTGGTTGCACAAAATTATAAGAGTTGATTAAAAATAATTTATAAAAATAAACTTATCTAATTCGAATTGTACAAGAATTTTAAAACACGCAAATATAATTATTATTGATTACTGTATTTATATCGTAATTTCATTACCATTGATAAGAAAATTTTTATTATTTGGTACTTAATATTTTTATTTACATTTATAATGCGTCTTTATTTTAAATATACTATTGAGCAGATTTCTTTTGGTGTTAATACATATTGAATCCATTTTTTTTATTATGATATTTTAATATTCAAAACTGCTTTAGGGAAATAAATTAAGAAAAACTTTAACCCTATCGTATCTAAATCTTCATTTTTCAAGTATTTACGGAAAATAATTGTGCCTTAAGAATAATTTTTGCTTTACAGTTCTACAGAGATAAATTCATAAATTTGATTTGATTTTTAAAGAACTTCTAAAAATAATGACGAATTATTAAATAATTTTTTTAAAAAAATTTCTACTACGACATTCGCTTTTTGTTGATTTCAGTGAATTTTAAGTCTTCGAATTATTAGAGTTACATTAAACATGCTGATTAAAATTTGTTGATTGTTTATTGAATTGCAAATTCAAGAAGGATGTGTTCTTTAAAATGAATGGCTCTTGTCAACTGATGATACAAAAGGTATTAATGTTAAAAAAATGAATTATACGTTTTTATCAGTGAGTTGTACATTTGATTTTTCGTAATAATACTTAAGAAAAATGCATTTTCTGAATCTGCTATATTGTATAAATTAAACAAAAAAGTTCAAGATGCTAAAGGAAAATACATATTGAAGTATGAAACAAATGTGAAAAAAAAGTGTTTTTAAAAAATAATTTAATTTGTATTAGTAGTTAAATTTTTTAAAATTCTTTGACACCGTGTTTTGTATTATAGAATAAGTTAAAAGTTGTCGAAGAGTTATTGAAAAAAATATCAAATCGGGACTATATAATAAATACAAATATTTGTTGTGTTATGCAATAAAATGTATTCAATATATTTCGCTGATTCTGAAATTAATATGAACAAAATTTCAACTAGTTTTTCCGTAGACAACTATTCTTCAAATGCCATTTAAATTAATCTGTAAATGAACAATTCTTAAGTAAATTAAATTAAATATAATAAGTGTACATTATATATATATATATAATAAGTAAACTTCTCAGAAAATTATTTTCAGTTGTATACAAAAGATTGGGTTTGGGATTTAATTTACATAGTCTTAAAGTTATTAAAATATAAACATTTAGTCATCCCTGATTTTATAAACATGATATACTCGTATTATGTGCAAAATAATTCAAATTCTGAAAATATTCAGGAGTATTTTTTAGTTAACACTAATTTTTAATTTTATTTAGAAACGAACGATGTGTGTGTGAATGTTTTTCTCTTTGAAAGTCTTTAATAACATGTGATTATCATTTATTATTATTTAATAAATGCTTATTTTTAATAACCTGAATGTTAATATTTTATTTAAAATAAACTGAAATATATTTTGAATGTTTTGGGTATGAAAATATTTAATACCAATTAATTTCTTACAAACTCTATTACATGAAAGAGCTAATTTAAAATTCAGAGAAAAGAGATATTTATAGAATGTGCACGTTGAAGCTAATTAAACTTTGTCGAGTTTTTGATATTTAAGTTGAGTATTCTGCACAACTTCTTTTACAATTCAGCAAACTTTGTAATGATTAATTGTCTGCAAGTATTAAAATATTAATAAATACTACTAAATATGGTATGATTTCACATAGAAAAAATTTGAAATGTTGGACATTGTAAGGGAAATTTGTTAACAAAAGTACAATAAATCTGTATTAAGAGTTATTTAAATAGCATTATATTATATGGGCTTTAATAATGTACAATTTAGAAATAATGAGAAAATTTTAAAACAATTCTGTATTTTCTTTTATTTAACAAGTATATAAATTTTTACGAAACTTACAGAATGCCAATGAATTGTTTTCAAAGCAGGTTAAAATTGCATTTCCACTTTCAAGGTACAAAACATGTCACTCCTAACATGTCAAAATTTTATCTAATAATTAAAATAAAGAAAAAACATAACTGTTTCAGAGTAAAATATTAAAATTATGTATAAAATGTTCTAAGATAAATATTTATCGATACTTCTATGTTTATTTAAAACACAGAAGTAAACAAACAGTACTTGGACAAACTCAAACATGAAATATAAAAATTTCTTCCTCGAATAATTTGATTATGCATTTTAAAATTGCTTTACCGAATTGAAGTAACGTGAAACGTAGCAGATTTATAACACTTTAAAAGGATAAATATAAGAAATTTTAAATTAATAATTTACTGCTTAAATAAATTTAAAAGGTTATAATTGTTTGAACGAGTTAATTTTTTCCCCGTAATTGTCTAAGCAAATATTTGTTTCAAATTAGCGTGTAAGATTTTCAGAATGTTGTAAAACTTCTGAATTAGAACTACATTATAACAAGATATATTTGCTTTCTATAACAAATTAAATATTTATTATATTTACTCGTATCGAATATTTAAAAGGAGTTTTATTTTTATTATTATTATTATTTTTGTTTATTTTAATACTTTAAAGGCATTTACATTTTCAGATTCTCATATATTTACGTCAAAACGCAAGATCTTCTGCAAATCAGTCAACGGCATTTTGAATGGTCACCAGTTTTTATAATTCATACTTTTTACATCCTTTTTATTAAAATTTTTGATTTGAATTCATCTATGTTGTTTATTTCAAATCATATTGTACTAAAAATAAGTTAGATGAAATAATTGAAATTCTTACATACTTTCTTCATTTTATTTCGTTTTGTTATTAATAATTTTATTTATAATACTTTTATTTATAATAATTTCACTGTTAATAATCTTACCTTTAGTAATTTCATTAATAATAATTTCATTGTTAATAATTTTACCATTAGTAATTTTATTTATAATAATTTTATCATTAGTAATTTTATTTATAATAATTTTACTAATAATGATTTTATTCGTTATAATTTTATATAATCAGTAATTTTAATCTTAATTAATTACATTTGGCTATCACTCTTTCAGTATACAACTTTCGATAGTATATTTTTTTCCTGTCATGTAATGGTATCTTGCTTAAGTATATTTTAACAAGAGTTCTATAATAGCCTTATCTTTAATAGACTGATTTTACAGTTGTTAAAATATTAGAGAGGGATACAGTACATTCCCCAAAACAGTACTATTTGGAAGCTAAGGAAAAATATACGGTTCATATTTTCTGATATTACATATTTTGAATTTCATAATATTATTGTTATTAAGAACTTTCTGCATCTAAATTTCCCGACATGGTCAAGCAGGCAACTCTATATTTCCTTCCCAATGTTCATTTGCCATCAGAATTATTATTTAATTCTTGAAATAATATACATTTATGATTTCCAATTTCCCAGTTAACAGATGAAATGACTACAATTTTGCATTGTTTTTCCTATCTTGAAACTGGATAGGAAACTAAAATATACATTTATAATTTACACTCCTGAATATAATATGTACCGTAAAATCCTACTTATAATGGGCACTTTTAATATAAAAAATATGATCGAAATTTACGGGCGCACGTTATACGCCGGGTATACCGTATAAAAATGAAAAATGATAAAAAAAATGACAGATAAAAATAAAAAAAAAAGGTATAAAAAATGATAGCTTCAAAAATAAAACAAGAGATGTGCATAAAAAAAACTTAGACTCACCGGAATTCTGATTATTTAAAATAAATGTCATACCTCTTATGAACTTAAAACGTTGTTTTTATAGAAATATAGTATTTTTTCAAAATCCTTGGAAAATACCTCGGACAAAATTCCTTAGAACATAATAGTATTGCTAACATACATGCAGGCTCCTTCATAAAAAAGTATATATACCTCAAAATTAAAAAAAAATGCAGCTTGAAAGTATAGAAGTGCGTTACACGCAGGATTTTACGGTAATCAAATAATTAAAAAGGCCTGATTCGCATTGATAGAATGTATAAATATAAATTGCTGTACAAAGATGTGTATTAAAAGGAGTAATTATTTTTTTATGACATATTAGAGTCAAGTAACGTACAAAATTAAATAGAAGATGCTACTCGAGCAATTTACGTATTGAATTAATTCTTAATAATCCTAAGCTTCTTTTTCATTCATGACTTGAGTGATAAAATTTTAGAACCTGTGGGATTTTCCATCAATTACTTCATATGTAAAGAAAAATTTGTTAAAAATTTCACTTGTATTCAAAGTATTTTAAATCCAATCTTTGATAATACAACTATTATTGTTTTTAGAATAAATGCAGAGAAATTGAAGTAAAATGGAATAATTTATTATAGCATCAAATTTGTAGATACTTTTATGAAAATCATACTTAAGTTTTGTATAGTCAGTCAAGCATAATTTCTTTTTAAATATTTTTTAATCTTGCACGAGTAACAAATTTCTTGAAGAATCATACTTACTAGGATTAATAATGGTACACTTCCTTTGATATTATCCAAACAAAAAAAAAAAAAAAAAGCGGCATTTCTTATCTTGTCTTTGCAAATGTATTATTATTAATGGAGAAAAAAATTAATTTCTTTGTCGTAATGCATGGTAGTTATAGTTTTGTCACATTATTAAAAAATTCTCTTTCTCCTATAATTTTTTTGATTGATTTATCAAAACATTGTATTCATTTTGCTTATCTATTAGAATAAATAAAATCTTCCGTTTTTACGGATGCAATTTGAACGTACACGCATATGTAAATAAATTTTGATACGACGCTGGATGAAAGAAATAATTTTAAGATAATTGATATGTTTTTGTGCTTTGTTTATATTATTTTATTCAGCTCTGTGAATTTTACAAAATTAATTAAAAGATGGAAATGAACCCAAGAAAAATAAAAATGAGGACTATTATTCTCATAATTTTAATTTTCAATTATTTTTTGTCAAATGACATATTTTCAATTTCTTAATTAATTGAATTTTAACTACTATTCAATATCCAGTTGTCACATTTTGCCTTTTAAATAAAATAACAGAATACTTAATAGTACCATCTAGCTTTAATATTAATTATAAAATTATAAATTTAATAATTCATGTTAATTCGCTACAATTCAAAATATTGGATTTAGTAGATTAGAGTTCCCGTGTTTATAAAATATATTTCTCGGACATAACTTCTATTAATTGAATATGGAATCTCATAGAGGGTTGAATGACCTTCACAGGATGTATGCCAACTGAAATGCAAACTATTGTAAAAGGACAGGTTTTATTTATTTTTTTATTTATTTTTGGATTAATAAGTTTATAATTGTTTGTAAAAATGAAATTAAACAACATTAATAGTTCACAAAAATTCAGTTGGTGAGTTTAGCGTAAACAATGTACAAAATCACTCAAATGGATAAGTTTGCTTTGATGATAGCTTAAACAATGAAAGAATATAATTTTTATTTCGATATCATGCATTCAAAATTCTTTTAATTACTTTTAATGACATATGGTTCGAAAGTATATTATATTATATCAAACTGATCGAACTGTACAGGTTTTCTACTATTTCAGGATATTATCACTGAATGATCAAACAGTGAGACGTGAAAATAAAAATGTATGTTAGTATTTCCCTGATACAAAGAGAAAAAAAAAGGCCAATGTATGTTTTTCCTGGATTTATATTAATCAACAAATTATTTTATTTTGAATTGCCTTTAAAATTTACTCAAAATATTTTGAAATGGCCCATTTTTTAAAAGGAAAACTACTTAATTTTTATAACATAAAATTTCAAGATCTATTATTTCTGTAGAGTTGATGAAATATATATTTGGTGGAGCAAGATTTACAATTTAAATAGTCGTAAAATCAAATAACTTCTAAAAAAAACCTTAAGCTAATCGAATCAGGAAGTATAGCATGAATTTAATCGACTGAATATTTTATCTTATTTTCCCACGGAGTACTTTCACTTTTAGAAATAATTTTAATTTTTTTTTTACATTTATAGAAATTAAAATTAGAAAACAAAATTTTAAAATCAAGTATTCAAGATTTGTTCATAGATTGAATGTAAATCTAAAATAGAGACAAGTCTAAATTTTTTGTTCTCTTTTTTTACTGCAAAAAGGTTAAAAAATATTTTTCATTAAAATTCTTATTAAAAAGGGATTCCACAGCTGATTTGAAAAGAGATTCTTGAAAAAGAAATAAAGCACTATTCATATTCAAATAGTTACATATTTCCCCTCAAATTATGGAACACTTTTTGACACATAATTATGGTATGTTATTCACATTCACACACGCAATCATATTCAAATTTACGTAGTTTATTTGATTCAAAACACTCTTGAACTTGTATAGGAAATGATAAAATATCGTATAAAAGAAACTCGAGAATCTTGATTTGAGGATTTATGAATAGTGTACGAAATGATCGTTTAGAATTTTAGAATTGAAAGATGAGAGAAAAATGAAATAGATATATTTTTTTATATGCAAGAAATAAATTTTTACTTTCTTCCTCTTTTAGTAATATAAATGTATATTATAATCCCATTCAATAGTAGATTTGTATTCATTTACAAATTTAGTACGTTTTTAGTGTACTTTATGTGGAAAGTTATTTATTTAAAATACTGGAGTTGACCTTGAAAAATTTGTTACGCTCATTATCGTTCCTTTACAAGTATATTTGATTTCTTGTTTTCTAGATTTATTCCAAATGTAATGGAACTGAGATTTCAAATCGTTTGCTTCATTTTTGAAAAATAATTCTTTATTAATAATCTGCTTGAAAGCCTGTTTTTTATTTCAATGATTATAATATTTGTATGTATAATATTTTTGTTATTTTTAATATGTACTCCAGAACAATTTTATTTTAAATTTAACTTTTGAACGAATTATTCGAATTTATATTCAAGTAAAAGAAAGAAAAAGGGAAAGTTTCTTACTTGTTAAAAATATTTCCCTATTTTCGATAAACCACTGAAATAAATATTTCAGTGAACGTTTGTAATGGATAATCTACTTTTGCTGGAATATATTTATTTATCTTATTTGATTATATTAATTTATCTTATTGAGTATATTAATTTATCTTTTCGTAGTGGGGCCAACTAATTTTTACTTTTTAATATTTAATTTATCTTATTAATTTATTTTTTGTCAACCCCAAAAAAGTTTGAATTGAATTTTTATTTTTACAGAATTGTGACATTCATTACTTTTAATAAAATAATTCGTTACTTTTTTACATATTTAATATTGAATTAATTTAATATAAATTATGGTTTTGTTCTTTGTAAGTACTCTCATTACCTTTATTATGTTATAACTCTTCATCATCTTAAATTTAAATATTTTTTATCAAAATTCGAAATGTCAAGTTTCATTTTGTTATGTTCAAATTCACTAATCCTTTCATTTTTAACCACATTATTTACATTAAATAATGTATATATTTTACTTTAAATTTCAAAAGTGATATATAAATTAAAAATTTTCATTACGAAATTATATCAACTGTTGATCTTAAAATACAGAAACAGAAAATAACTATGCACAGATAGATCTTTCCAACAACGTTGTTTTTTTTTTTATATTTTTTCATGCAATATTTTAAGTAGAAACATTTTATTATTATTAAAAAAAGTGAGGAATAGACAATAACCGAAAATTCCGATTATTTTCAGATGACATTGAAATTACCAAGGTACATGCAAAAGCATAAAATTAACTTTCAAAATATTTATCCATTTTTTTCATGGATCTCAATAGTTCTAGATTTAAACTGTAGATTTACAGTAAAATTATTTCTGAAATTTTGATTACATGAGAAACATATTTTTTTGGTATTTATTGTGTTTTTGTAACTCATTTTATTGCGAAGGTATAGTTGTAATGACAAGGTAAACTCAAAATAATTATTTGTATAAGGACGTAAGGGTTTCCTCTTATTTTGAATTCAATATTTTATAGGTAATCCTGAAGTTATTTAAGAAAACATGTAAATGATTGTTGTTAATTGCATTTTTAATTTTATTATATAGAGTAATTTTTAATTTTATTTATTTAGAGTCTAAATGAGAATTGAACTATTTCCTAAAGGAATGAATAGCTGACAACTACCATTATAGCTTGTTGTGGACTTAACTTCTAATACAATTAATTAGATTTAAGATATCATGTAGCCTAGCGATTTATTCAATGGAATTTATACTTTTGTACTTGTTAGTTAAATTATTATATTCCCTCAAGAAATATAATAATTCTGTCAAGTAACTCTTTGAGTTTGAGAGAAAATAATTTTTCTCTCAAACTCAGATTCAGTAAAATTATTTAATTTAACAGAAAAAGAAGACCCGTTTTAAGCTTTACTTTGATTTATGAGTTTGATAGCTTGCAAACTCTGAAATTAAAAATAAAAATAGGATAAATCTTTATATAATAAAAAAAACAGAAACAGGTAGAGCAATTTTTATTTTATTCTTTGAAATACCCCAACAAGTTTTGTTATTTTATGTGTGTTATACATTTTTTACAATCATCTATATTTGACAAAAGATTGTAATAAAATGAGAAAACACATGTTTTTGTTTGATTTGGTTTTCTTGATAATATGTATAGTTTTTGAGATCTGAAATCGAAAATCTAACTAAAAATTGAATAAATATTATATTTAAACCAGATTCTTTGGTGTAACAATCCAATAGTCATCGCATTACCTTACGTTTGACGTTAATAAATACTTGGTAGAAAAATATAAATAGTTAGCAATTCCTCTATATTCATTACAAATAAGAATAAATTTATTAGACAAATTATCGCCTCTTGCATAACTAATAACACACTTTTATATAATAAAAAATTGTTCACTTTTGATAATCAACGGCCTTAATCCATGGATGATATTTCATTATAGTAGGTTCAATATCAGTTCCAGCTTAAAAAATTAAAATAATTTTAAAAAAAGGATAGATATATATTTGAGTGCTTGTGAGCGTTGATGTAAGTGGATTTAAATGATTTAAAAATGAACTTCAATTTATTATGTGCTAAGTGTAAATAATGTTCATTTACATGAATCATGGGCTATCAGAAGAAAAATACAGAAGAAAAAATTTTGAGCTGATTATTCTAATATTCATGATAACAAATTTGCACTATAGAGGGTCCTAGTCGACCAAATTGATTTTTGATGTATATATTTATTTATATAATACGCAAATTTAATTAAATGATTTAAATGATTAATTTATTATAGTTAATGCTAATTTCATTTATTCAATAAAGTTTTTGAGCTGTGTTTCTTTTCTGAAAATCGACAAAATCGATAGCATGATTCGATGGTGAACTTTCAACCGAATTTAGAAAATATTTGTTGTGCACTACTGCTCATGTATTATTTACATAAGTATTTCAAGTATAAGTACAAAACGCTGGATAACGAAAACGATTAATGAAAAGCATCAGTTTTTTTCTTAAATAAATTACACATTTCAAAGATTTATGAGACATTTAGTAAGTAAATAGTGTGCTTCTAATAACAACTATTACCATTCAAATTTATTTAGAGTTATTGTTGATCAATATATAGCATTTACTGCTTAATTACGACTGTTAAAATGACCAAGCTGAGATATTTAGTTTCATTATACAAATATATGTATGATAATTCACATAATCTGTTTCCATCTGCGGGATATTGGATAATATATTTTGTGGATACAGAGATTGAAATCAGTTCAGGGTAACTCAATTATACTGCACGAAAAGGAAAATTTCGCTATCAATTCTTGCACCGGACGAATTCCAGAATCTTCTCAAACTCTGTAGAAATGAATACCCAATGAAATAATAGAAATGAATAAAGAATCGTTTTCCTCCCCATCCTACAAAAGCCCCGGATCCGAATAGGCGCTCTAGCAATATCGAGATTTCAGCATCCCAATTTAATTCGAGGCTTGCCAATCTTGCCTCAGGTGTATTGGCGTTGAGGCCGCAAGCTGTTCATTATATTCCTAATCCTCTCTTTGGCCCATACCAGAAGATCCCTGTAATGGAAAACGGTGGGGCCCCAGTGGTACTATGGGAAGGGGGCATTCTATTGCCAGAATCCCTCTTCGAATGTAGATGCGGATGGAATCGTTTGGTGCTTTTGCATAATGCATAGGTCCAGGCGACGAAACATTTCAATTACAGTTCGACAGAGCATGCCAATTGTTGGACTCAAGAGAACGCGTTAGTCTGATAGAATTTCGAAGGCTATAACCCGTCTTGCATCGTAGAATATTTTAAGATTTAGAATGACATTGGACCAGATTTGAATTGGGATGGAAGATGTTTCGACGTTTACATCTCACATTCTTTGTATGATAGTTTTACAAAATATTCACGGAAACTTTGGGAATGTGGAAATTCTAGATGGGATTGAACTGTGGTCAATAGTTTAGAAAGGGGAGTAAAGTATTTCTATAACGGTCAATCTTGTTAGGAAATGCACAAGGAAAATGAGTATATTTATGGATGATAAATTTATACACAATAAATAACGGATAATTTTACTACAATGTAATACAAGAAATGCTTTCTTAATACAAATTTTACATCATGAAAAAGAATTAGTTATGTTAGGGATAAGATAAGGTACCTCACGAATTCATGAATTTAAAATGATTATAAGACAAGAATAAAATCGTCTTTTAATAATCATTTCAAATTCGTGAATTTAATCCAGTGAAAATTCTACTTTTCACCACAAAACTAGATTAGTATATCAATTTGAATATAATGAAAGGCATCCAAAGGAGTCAAAAGTAATGAAGATTTTATAGCAAGCACCAATTTTTGAAAAAAATCATGTCCATTTCAATGCATTTTTGCGTTTTCAGAACTTTAAGCAACATTTAGAAATTTTTCCAGAAATCTGAAGAAAAATTTAATTTTCCAAAAATCTTTGTGCTTTCGAATGTATTTTATTAATACAAGCAGATGCACTATTCTAAGTTTGAGGCGGGAAATAGAACTTCCACAGGATTAATGTTAAGTTCATGAATTCAAATGATTAGGATCTTATTTTACAAAACTTTTTAACACTCTAAATTTCTTTCTTTGAAGAATTTTATATTAATGAAAAAGGGGGTATGATGAAATGCTGCCATTTTTCATGTGGTAATTTTTGTATACTTATATAATTTCAATAATGTAGTGATTTAAAATTATTACTATTTACTTACTAAATGTCTCATAAATCTTTGATATGTGTAATTTATTTAAGAAAAAACTGATGCTTTTCAGTAATCGTTTTCGTTATTCAGCGTTTTGTACTTATACTTGAAATACTTATGTAAATAATACATGAGCAGTAGCGCACACATGAATTTTTCAAGGGGGTCCGGGGTTGAAAGTTCACCATTCTTGTATCATGCTATTTTTGATTTTGTCGATTTTCAGAAACAAAACACAGTAAAAAACTAATTATTGAATAAATAATTAGCATTAATTAATAAAATTAATCATTAATAACAAATGTTCAATTAAATTTTACGTATTATATACTTAGAATTATATAAGCAATTGGAAAAAAATCAAGTTCTTTGGGAGGGGTCCGGACCCCACTCCCCTCTAATACTGCGCCACTGTACATGAGTGTACTATATTTAACTTACCGATTCATGGTAACATTATAAAATAAGTTTTGCAGACTATTAAAATTTTTGAGTAAAAGAAATTTTTAAAGATAATATTTCAATGCATTTTTTGTAATGAAGGAATATTCAATATCATGATCAAAAATAGAGTACTTTTTTAAAAAAAAATTCCTCTCAAAAGCTAAAAGATTTATTCATTTGTTCGTTTCTTTCTAGTGATTTCGCAGATTTAGATGATATCTTTATCAAATAATATTCAATTTTCTAAATGGATTAAAATTTTTTTTGAGGATTGATATTATGTTAAAAAGAAATACATTTATAAAAAGGTTTCTTAAAAATTGTAAATTCTTAGAATTTCGATTTTTATGCCCAAAATAAGCTTACTATTATCAAGGAAAATTCTATTTTAGGAATAACTTCATTGTAAAATGCGTTAGTGAGTGCAAGATATTTCATTTTAGTACATTTTAATGTATACTCTTTTTCTGAAGAAATTCCTAGAATTGATATGATTGAAAAACTGAATTTTCTTAAGTAGAAAATGAATAAAAGAAACAGTGCATTTTTTTCCAAATAAGATGCGTCAATAATGATTAATAAAATGGATTTTTAACGATTCATTAATATTGCGTTTTAATTCCGAAAACAAATGCATTAAATCTCAACTAAGGTGATTAGAGACATTTTTATTAGAAAATTTCTATTTTTAATATTCGATCTCTTTCAAACTCCCATAACGTGTAACGAATTAGAGATAAATTGTCAATGAATCAATACATTTTCTCATAAATTATAGGAATAATTTCATCTTTCAATTATTAGTTATGAGAAAGCTTTTTAAACAAAACATTATATATTTCTTAGCATTTTATTTATTTTTTGTTTCTAATGGGCAGCGGATTGGTGTTTTATCATTGCAGGCCTAGTACATTCCCCGGAAACTGGTATCTCTTTTTAGTGCGGCACCATATAGGGGGATACCAATCGCCGCAGGTAATTTTGACACCCAGTTTCCTCCCAAGAGGGAGGCACTTTAGCTCTGACGATGCGAATCTGTACTAGGATTTAATTTTGCTCAGAGTACCCAAGCCAAGCAGACACTCTAGGGATATTTTACATACCATATAATAATACGACATGGTCTCTGTTGATTTTCTGCATTATTAAAATCTACTAAATTGGACTGGGGTTAAGCCCGCAACCTTCGGTGCAGAAGGCCAGTGACAAACCAAACCCGCCACCCAGTCGGCATATTTCTTAACATAATTTTCATTATTTTTTGTAAGAATATTTAATATAACTTTCAAACAATCCCATTTATCAATGTGTGCATGATTTGTGTTTCAAAACGTTAGATTGTTGATTTTTTAAATTATATTTAAAGAGTAAAATAATTTTCTTTTTGATTTATTCGTGCTGAAATACGAAAGGCTTTAAGAAATAATGCAGAACACCCTTACATATTTATCATTAATAAAGCCTGGATTAATTTTTAAAACGGGAAGTCCACTTATATGAGAAAACGTTGAGTAAAAATGTTGACATTATTACAGTAAGTGAATTTAAAAGAAATAAATGAGACATTTTATCATCACAGCATCAAGAAGTGCATTAATCCTATTTACTCGGAGATAGAATCAGACGCTTGTAGTTACATTGTAAATATTTTATTTAATAAGCACTGATTAAACAGAACGTGCTCATTCGGAGATTTGCGTTTATATTCTAAGGCATGCTAAACTTCATGCATGTGATCTTGATAAAAAACGCGGGAATTTTTTATTTTTCAAGAGTAACGCAAAGGGTATGTTATTCATGATTAAACTGGAGAAATAAAATAAAAAAAATATTAAAAAATCTCTAAATATTAAGTTATAAGTATAGCCATAGTTTTTTTAAATACTGAAATTGAATGGATTATTAATTGTAAGGGGACCAATTTTTTTGCAATGAAAAGGAGGACGAAAAATTTAAGAAAAAATGACAACGTAAATATAAAACATTTTATTAATTTAAACAAAAATGCGTTAGTTATGCTTACATCCCTTTTGATTATTTACTTAAACGAGCATATCTCCATTGAAGGAATTTTTTTTTCAATGTATCGGAAATTTCGTAACAAGAAATATCCTTCATATTGAATTTTCGGTAATTGCTGCAGCTAAAGTATCAACATTCAGTATTGACTTCCAACTTGTCCAAAAATCATTACCAGTAGAAAAACTTTTTCAATTGCTGCATTAGTTTCAGAGCAGCCCAACGTAAATTCAACAAGAATAACTAAATTTTCATGTAGAATGTGTTCATTTTTAAATGGTTAAATATTTCCACCCATCTCTTATCAATTGCAAAATGCTGATTTTTCCATTGTTCTATTAGTCAGAATTTAAATATACATTCAATCTTTTGACTTCTTCAAACAGATAATTACCATAAATTTTGATATCAGGTACTTCTTTCGAAAAGAGTTCAACACAGTTTTTAAATGGGACAGTTTACTTGTGATGAAGACAAAAACCGTCATTGAAAACTGTTATTTCCTGTGATACTTGCTTCTTCGACATATTGGAAACATGTTTGGTAAAAATTCTGCATTTCTTTGGCAAAAACCTCTCCTTTTATGCACGAATTTTATTCTTCTGAGATTGTGACAATTTTCTTTTATTATTAAAGAAATACATTTTCTTCAAATCACGAATTTATTCAAGGACAAAATTATTTAAAATAAGACTAATTTTTCTGTAGTGGAAATATGCTCACCATTAATCTTTTGAATCATTTTGTGGAAAATAGATGTGTGTCTCTAATTATGAACAAAATACATTACTATTTTCGATAATTCATACTGTACTGGCACATGACGCATAATTGTTCAGCCTCACATCTGTGAATGCAGAGATTAACAAATTTGTTCTAAGATATTGAAAAGGACGACAAGTAGGAGGACACTTTTTGAGGAAGGACATAACCTACAAAAGGAAGACGGTTGGTCACCTTATTAATTGGCTATTTATCTATAATAAAAATTAAAAGACAGATTAAAGATTTTACGTTTTGGGATAAAAAAAAAATGATTTGCAAATGCAGATTTTGAAAATATAGAGTTTACAGAGCTATTTTTCATTCCAGTTATAGTATTCACTTATTTTTCTGTAAAGTAAGTTGTGGCCGTGGTAGTCTAGTGGTCATGGTCACAAACTCGTGGTCGAAGTGTCATGAGTTCGAGCCCTACTGCCGCTGCAGACCCACTTGTGGAGGAACTGATGCAGATTAAATATGTTGTTACTCAAAGTCTTAACGTTGATGTGGTTTGGAAGTTCGGAGAGAGGGGTACCACCTCAGGTGTCTTCCTTGTCAGTTGACCGTGGTTCAAAATTACGAGGTCCGTCGTCAATAGCTCTCGTGTTGTTTTGTAGTGCGATGTTGATGAACACTTCCTCACTGTAAAGTATGCTTTCCTTCGGCGAGAAGCACTTAGTTGGAAAAGCAGGAATCCATTTGCACAAGAAATGGAAAACAGGTTAATCTATCAAAATGATCGTCAATCCAGTATATTGCGGTGACTTATTAAATGGATAAAATAAATCTGAATAGAATTTCAGAAGATAAAATTATGCTTTTTTCATTTGACATATGAAGCTTAATCGAATTTCTTCCAGAGTGTTAAAATTAATATATTTATTGAGGAGAGTATATAAAAGTTACATCTGGATTCCATTTATGACTCTCTTTTGGAAAGATGATAGTTATTGTATATTAAATAGCATATGGATTCAAATTTTCTTATATGATATGGTGTGGAAGTTTGGCAAGGGAAGTTTTAGTTCAAACATTGTTTTCATCACTTGACTAAATTACGAATTTTGTCAGTAAGCGTTATTTTTAATTATAATCAAGCAATAAAAATCCAAAAATATTTATCAGATATATATCTATCATTAATACATTTTGACTGAATAAATTAAAAGTTTATAATGAGATTTCAAACGTCGAATTAAAAAATCATTTTGATTACACATGGAGTATTTTTTAATCAATGCAATGACGAGGTCTAAAATGTTAGTAAAATTTACAAATAATCTTTAGAGCGTCAAAATTCCCAAATTGCGATAAGACTTCTTGATACAAATTATAAAATCCTATTTATTTTTGTAAAAATTACTTTTAATAATTGTTTATAAATCTATCTATGCATTTAAAACTGCATTCAAAATTGAAAATTTTCTCCCAATACATAAAATTTTAGAACAAAGATAATACTTGTATTTTTATTTATTAAAATTGAAATTCATGTGCTCTTAGAAAAATATGTTGTAAATCTTATTAGTTTACTTTTATACTGTATTTTTTTGGAAAATAATATATTTTTTAAAAATTTTCATGGCAATACTATTTGGCATATTTAAACTAAACTCAGTGGCACAACAGCCCATGAGGGCCAAAGTGTACTGTGCCCATCTCAGTATTCGTGACCTTGGGCACTGAGGTGCATGAGCAGATGTTCCGGTCAGGTGGTCAATCTGTTGCGAAACCCCCAATGTTTAGTCCCCAAACAAGTTTGGTATTCATTTATCGAGAGAGCCACTGAAGAGATGAAAGGCTGAGTCGACCTTGCCCAGTCCGGGGATATAACCCCGGACTGGGTAAGTGTGGTGGAAGTACGATACGCTACCACTCGGCCACTGGGCTTCTTTTGGCATATTTGTTTCAGGTAAATTTTCAAAGAGTGACTTAATATTTTGAGGTAAATGTAAAAAAATATGCCGTGTTTTCAATTACTATATAAGTAATTGTTTATTAACTTTGCATCCTAATACAAGCAGCACGAAGGCTATAGGTGACGGACCTCGTATTTATGAACGGTAGTTAAGTGACGAAGGCGACATCTGTGAGCTGACACAACACTATCCTAACTTCCACACCAAGTCAACGGGATCATTTGAGTCACGAATGAATGTTCTTTTCTGTCACTTTCATAAATGTTTGCTTACACACGAAATACGTACCCATCATTCGATATGTTAAAAATGTTCTAGCTTAAGTTTCCTCTCTCTCTCTTCTTATTTTATTTTTAATTTATGTTATTTTTCTTTCGCTTAATTTTATCTTATCCATAGTTATGAAAAATCATTTTACATTTTGTCGGTTTGATCAAAAGGAGGGGACCAGCATCAAAAGAGCAAATTATAAAATGCCAAAGAATCAATAAAATAAATTAAAAAGTAGCATTAACAGTAGGATAAATGTAAAATAAAAATAATAATGATCAATAAGACTTAAATAAATAGAAAAACTGTTATGATACATTTTTTTAAAAAAAGAACAAATTAAAAAAGAACGATAAAGTGTTTTTGGCTTAAAAAAATCGTAGTATTGAAAAAATTGTTATTCATTCGTTTTGTGCAAACAAATTTTTTTATAATTTAAAAAATAACTAATATTATTTTTACATCATCTGTTAATAATTTTTTATCCTTTATCAGTTTGCTAAAAAAAACTTGCATTAAGAAAAAAAAACAATGTAAGAATGTAATATTCGTCGAAAATAAATGATCACAGTTGAATATTTTAAGGTTTTTAAAGCTGTTATACCTTGTTATAATTCTATCACAGTCTTCTTATAAGGGGAATTAAGCAAGTTTTTTTAAAAAAATTACATGCTATATTGTTTAAAGTTTAAGACGAATATAAAACAGACGAAAATACATCAATCTCTTTCTTTTAAAAATATAGGTATTCTCAAATACCTTTCAGAATGCTTAGATTCTTCCCCTTTTTCTTAAAACTGATTTACTAAGTTTTCCCCTTGAACTAACTGGAGTTTAGAACATTATGATTTCTATTCGGAATGAGATTTTCTGAAACAGAAACTACTATAATAAAAGATTCACATCCAATAAAAAATACAGTTAAAAATTATTCTAAAATAATATTATTACGTTTTTACACTGTTTTCTTATTTTTCCTTTTTTACCTTTTCAAAATTTATTCCCAATTAACTTTGTTAAAACATAATGACTAATTTCAGTAAATTTTTTTAATTTTAATTAATTATGTGAGAAACTACACACACTAAAGTTATTTACTTAAATTGTAGTTGATTATATATACAAAATTTTATAACACATTTTTAAGCTCTTCTTTTTCATAGTGTAGTGTTTCTCAAATTAAAAAATGTGAAATACTCAAGATTTTACCAAATAACCTTTCTATAGGAAATAGTATAAATTTATTAATTTGTATCTTCTAAGAATTTGCTACAGCAGTTTTATTGCACAAAAGTACTTTTAAAATCTCTTGCACATTAAAATAAGTATTAAAAACTGTTTTTAAAAATTATACTTTCAAAGATCACATATGTAGAATGGACTTGAAAACATCTCTCTCTAAATAGGTATATAATAACTATATTAAATATATATATATATATATATATATATATATATATATATATATATATATATATATATAATTAATTTAAAAAAAATAAGAGAGGAAATATATTTGATTCAATGTATATATAAGATATATATGTGCATAAAATCATCCCTAAAAAAATTTATATTATTCTTATTTCTGATATGTCCCTCAAAACACTTTTTTTCACAAAAGCACTACTCAAATATTTCTTTGTTACTAGCAGGCTACTTAAATATTACTTTAAAAATACTGTTCACACGAAACATTACTCTAAAATTTCACCCTTAGCAAATATTTGTAAATTTACAAACAGCAAATTTACGATATACTTTTTAATACTTGTTTTCTCTTTTTTATTATCAAATAAAATCGTTATTAAATATTTTAAGCAACTTTTCCTTATTTTTAAAAGAATTTCATCACTTTAACATAACATTATAAACTGCTGTTTGTAAAAAATGCAACACCATGAAGGAATCATGAGAATAAATGAAATTCAATGCACAAACGACTTGTATTAGTACAAATAAATGACGCAATTTTCAAAGCAAAAAAAAAAAAAACAAACCCAGTATTAAGTGTCCGAAATCAGTATTAGGCAGACACACAGCCGTCAATGGTTTGCCGTGAGGGGGATCTTGTGTAAAGGCACCTTTGCACGCAATCCACGGTGCAGCATACGTCGACGAATTGACGAAGCCGACACTAGTACACCTGTAGCAGTAGATCAACGTGCTGCCAACAGCCGGGAGGAAGCTGTACGTTCATTCACCAGCATGCGGAGCAGGTGTCGATCGTCGTGCACTGATGTCACCTTCCGTCTTCCACTGCCAGTTTTTCGAGTTGTTCGGTGCTCGTCGGTTCACTGCTTCCAAGCTCGCATCACTGTGGAACTGTTCCGCTGCACACGAGCTCCTATTGCGAGATAGGAAAATCCTCCTTCACGAGGGCCGATAATTCTCCCCTGTTCAAACTCCATAAGTTTTTGGAATTTCTCCTTATTTCGTCGTTAGATCTCACTAAACGTTTGCCACTAACAAATAATCATTAACTATTTTCAACGTCCCGCTGCAGCCCTCTATTTCTACGCTTTCAGCATCAGTTCAAAGGGCACTGCGTACGCCACGCATGCGTGGTGGCTCTGAAATTTTACTATTTTACGTAACATCCTATAATTGATTTTTGCTGCAATGTTCATTTAATTCTGATGATTCCTTCATGGTGTTGCATTTTTTACAAACAGCAGTATATACTCTACTTTATTTGTCTGACTTGCATTTTAATCCCCTTTTTAATGAATAATTATTTTAACTCTTTAGTGAAGTGTGAAGGACTGTAACAAATAATGGTTATTTCATTAAGACATATGACACAGTTTGAATATAAATTATATTAAAAGGAAGACATTTATGAATTCAATATGAATTACTAGTCATCTTAATTGTATTTGACAATGGTCAGCAACCTATAGTACACACGCATGTCAGTAGAAAATGCATTATGGTTGGGAATAAGACAAGAACATATGGATTAAATCAAACTCTCTCTTTTATATGTCTTTTTAAAAAAAAAAACTTATTTATATGTGTACATTGTCCTTTGTTTCTTCTTTTTATATATTGACTAAAACATTATAATTTCCTTACTGTGCTTATCTTTTTTTCTTTCCTTTATTTGTTCTAAAATGACTCAGAAATAAAAGGCAAATGCAAATTATTTTTTTGAAAACTAAAAATCGCATCAACATTTTTTGTAAGTTGGTTATCAACTTCCAGTATCGTATTAATAATTCAAAAGGGATAAAATCTCTTCGTATTTTTGTTCGCCTTTCAAGATATTCTTGATAGTTCATCGTGTGAATTCATTTCTTGGTATTAATTAATAGAATCCCCCCTTGGTTACTATAACATTTTTATCTCATATTATATTTTTATACTTAAAAGTATTTTATTTTTATACTTGTTTGCTTAAAAATATTTTCTTTTTATTATATATTCTCTTCTTACAAGGAAATTAAAAACCATGGTTAAAAAATATTTGCTTAGATATGATGATAAGATGTATTAGATTAAATTTTTCTAAGCAACTTACTCAAATTAATAAAAAATATTATTGAAACTTCATGAAACTGGGGAACAGATTAAGTCAGTTTCTTAAAATCAAAAGTAAAAGTGGAAATATTTAAAGAATTTCTCATGTTAATAAAAACAGAAGTACTCCAAACATCAGAAGCGCACACAGGAGTTTTTCCAAGGAGGAGGGGTCCAGGGTTGAAAGTACACTATTCTCCTATCATGTTCCAATACGCCACCCAAACTATTCTTTTGATTTTGTCGATATTTGGGAACAAAAAACAGTAAAAAATTAATCATTGAATTAATAATTAGCATTAATTATAAATAACAAATACTTAATTAAATTTTATGCATTTTATATGTAGGATTATAATCAATCGAAAAAAAATCAAGGGCTTTGGGGGGGTCCGGGCTGGCCCCCTTGTTTACGTCACTGCCAATCATATTATATAATTATTTTTGATAATAATAATAATAATAAAATCAAATTAGTGTGCAATTTGTTTTAATGATATATATATTGAAAACCTCATCTTACTATTTGATTAACATTACATGTCTAAAGTGATTCAGAATTTAATTTTCAGCAATGTTACGGAAGAACAACGAATAACAAAAACGAAGTTCATGTAATACGAAGTTAAGATACTCTTTCGAGTATATCCCTCTTCATTAAACTGATTTATACAAAGATTTTTTTCTCATGTTCTTAGAATTTGAGATAGTTTGTACAAATAATCTCTTTTCTGAAATTTATCATAATGATGGAAATTTAGGAGGAAGAGGAATGTGTTCAATTTTTTTAACAGCAAACATAAAAATTACTCGAAGATTATGTGTCATTTATTCATATAATACACTCAGAAGAATAAATAAATGTTCTACGAAAAATATTCGGAATGAAAATAAAAAAAAAATGACATAACTTTTGAGTAATTAGATTCTGCGAATAATTAAGAAAGAAAACATCAACTACATTATTTTTCTTTGAAAAAAAACTTGAGATAAATAACTCTCTGTTTTGTAACTTTGATAAAATAATTTTGATGTTTAATTGAGTTTTTCATCAGGGTGAAAATTGCTAATCCATGCAAAAAAAGCCTTTTCTCGTTTCTGTTCACAAATTTTGAGAGAACTTTGTATTCAGTTTTGTTATAATGTGTGTTTCTTTTAATTAATAAAAACAAGTTTACTTTAATATCTTCAGAATCTTATTCACGAACTTTTCATCTTGTGAATTCTGCTAATAGCAGAAAAAGAGTTCCTCAGCTTAAAAAATATTTTAATACAGACCGAATGTTATTGCTTACTGTTAATCCCTTCAAATCCAACGGCTTAAAGTTTTGGCATCGATTTATACGTACAAAGTATTTAATTTGAACATGTATTTTATATGAACTCTAAACAATGTTATATTATGTTTCATATTTCAAGAATGATATTGTTACTGAAATAAGGAAACACACAGAATTAATTATCAGATAGTGAGAGATTTTATTGTTTTTAATATATTTCACACACACTAATATAATCTTTAATGTACGAAAACCATAAAAATAAACTTACTTTGAATTAAACTTATGTTTTTCTTTTAAAACACAATCACTCATTTTGTCTTTAAATTTTTTGAAACAGCTGAAACTGTTTCTTTATCAGCTACCTAACACAGCAAGCCCTAACTTTAATTTTTTGCTGGGTATGAATGTATAATGTGAATGTGATGATTCAGTTTGAATTTCCGAGGAAAATTTACGTATAATCGTTTTATTATAATAATAATTTTTTTACAAATTTATTTTTGCTAAAAAGAAGATATTTGCTCGACTTTTTACTACACTAGAGTTATTTCAAAATAATTTCTTATAATTTCAATGGCGGCTGTTTTATTTTAAAATAACCTTTTTTACTTATTTTAAATTTGAATTAGAGTTACCTATAATTAATCCTCATAAATTTTTCTTTTTTTTTAAATGGATGAAAAATTTTTCCTTTAGATGAATAAATAAATAAAAATAAATTGAAGAATTATTTTTTTTAGTTCTTTTACTCTAATTTCAATATGATTCGCATGTCTCGATCTTAAATGCTATTGAAAATAAATTTAATTTACTTGATGATAGTAATTATTCAACTTAGTTGCCTTTACATTATGCGTATTTCATATTACATAACATTCAATTTTCGTATACTCAACATTTTCATGCATTCAATTTCATGATTAAATATGCTAAAAGTCGTATTTTTAATTTCGATTTAATCTATTTAATCATTATTTACGGCATTTCGGTTTTTATTATTTCAGTTTTAGGGAAAAAAAAAAAAACCCGTATGAAACTTTTAAAACACTCGGAAAACAGAAAATAATTTAACAATTCTAAGCATAACCAACTTAAAATTTTTTAAAAAAATTTTATGCATTGTTAGAAAATTTAAGATAAATTAGTAATTTACTCAATTCAGAGTTTACATATAACTTACATAAATATTTTCTAAGCTGAATTTCAATAACCATATTATTCTTTAAAAAAGTACAAGATTTGAACAACAGAACATTCTTTTATAAAAACAAAACGTGTTACATTTATATATTTTCTATTTTTGAAGGAAAAGTTTGGTTATTTTAGTTGAAAATTTTGATTTTTATTCTATTTTTTTCACTTTCATTCATTAAAATAAGCTTCATATATTCATTATACCTTTGAAAAATCACCCGGGAATAAACATATTTCGAATTTTTACCTGAAAACCTAAAACAAAACTAAAAATGCCTTTAAATCACTCGAATTGTACATTTACTAAAGCGATGCTAAGGAGATTAACTTTAATCTTCTCTTACGATTCTTCACTGTTAAAACTAATGAGTTCTATTTACTTTTCTATTTTTCTTCTAGAAATTGATTAAAGAATTTCATTGAATTAATTTTGACTCCTTAAGAAGTTTAATTAATGAATTGTTTGCAGTTTTCGATTGCCAAACCTCTTTCGAGGTGAAAAATTCATTCCCATCCTTTAAAATGTTTAAAATAATTTATTTTTATAAATTTGTTTTGTTATTTTGTTATAAGTTTTCAATTGATTGCACGGAAAAAAAAAAAATGAATAAAAATCACTAATGGGTAAAAGCCAAAAATGTAATTTTAAAACATTTTTTTTCTCATTTATTGTTATGCTAAAAGTATGGTGAAAGAAATGTACTGTAAAGATTGGAATTTCGTTTTTCAAAAAATAAATTCAACCCAAATAAAGGTTTTGTTTTGATTTAATTTACAAGTTTTGGTTAAAATGAAAAAAATTTGACAAAGAGTTAAACTGTTTAATTAAAAACCAAATTTTAGAAATGCTTAAAATAAAAAAAAAATTTGAGGTCTGTGTTAAATACGATTGGTTAAGTAAAAATTAATATGGGTTATTATAGGAAAGTAAATTTAATAATTATTCTCAATCCCTTAAAAAAATAAGAGAAATATTGTATAAATAACTTACTGGGTATGTGTGATAAGATAATTTTTTCTAAATAGAAATCGTTTCAAAGGTCTTAATTGCTAAAAATTATCTTAAATAATCAAATTATTTTGAATCACAAATACATTTTGTATTGCATTTATTAACTGCATTTCGCACATAGCAGCATGATATATTCTTATCATGCTTTTATTTTGATCACTATTTGTAGCGTTTTAAATTTTAAATTTTAAAGAGATAATTACAAATATCAAAAAGAAATTAAAACTTTTTTTTTGAAAAAAAGTAGATTTTGTGAAATTCAGAAACAAATTTTCATTTTATAGATTAAGGTATCCGACTACGTTCGGAACCATGATTTTGCAAAAAGCGTAAAAAGAAAAAATATTTATGATTTTAGTGTCCTTAATTAAAAAATGTATATAAAATTGTTTAGAATATTATTACAAAAAAAATATTTAAGTACAATATTTTGAAAAAATGAAATGTAATTTTAAAAATATTCCCCTTTTGTAAAAATCTTCTATTTATAATAAAATTTTGTCTGATAACCCGACTCTGTACAACTGAAATTTTGGGGAAAATATAAAAGAAGTGGTTTTCCCTGTTTTGAAAAAGGGGAGAAATTTTAAAAAAAAAGCCGATATTATTTCAATGGTTTGAACTGTGAAATAATGGAATTTTTTTTAAAAACTGGGTTAGACTCTCTGGAAGTCTTTACTTTATATAAACACACACAAAATATTATTATTTTAGAAGCATTTTTTAAAAAGAGAACATTTTGAAAAAAGATTATTCAAATTTTTTTGCCGAAATAATTTCTTAAAAAATTTTTTTTGTCAAAATTCTTTAAAAAAATTTTTTAACTTTTCAACATGACTTAAAAACATAAAAAATACCCTTTTTGGTTTTAAATTTTGGGTTTCCGTTGGGGTTTCCCTTTTCCCTCAAATTTTCGGTTAGGGGTTAATTTGTATTAAAATCGGGAAAATTTTACAAAAAAAAAACTCTCAAAATTTTTTTGGGGGGAAAAGGAGTACAGAAATGACAAAACAATTTTAAAATAGCCCCCTTAAATTTTAAATTGTTTAAAACAGCGATTCATGAATTTGAATGAAAGGGATGATCTTTTGGGGTCTCGCTCTTTTAATGTGATGTTCCCGAAGGGGGGTTTAAAATTTTTTTTTTAAAATCTTTTTTTTGGTTTTTTTTTAAATTAATTATATTAGTTAATGTAACAATTATAACTATAAGGAAAATTAAATTCAAATGAAATCCAGTACTTCTTTAATAATCGAATTTACATAATTTGATTCTGATTATTTTGTAAATGCTGTTATATTTCATTTGCAATTGATACTATATGGATTACCTACAGTATATTATTCTACGTTATTTTCGGAATAGTAATATCCATTAATTCAAATTCAAATTATTTTACTAATCACTTTTATGTTTGTAAAATGTATCGATTATTGGCCTTTATGGTAATTTTCTTATTTATTTGCGAAAGGGGTTGTTTGAAAAAAAAATTTCGGCCGCGGACCCAGTGGTCAAGGTATCGGACGTTCCCACAAATTGGGCCTCCACAAACCCCCGGGGTAAGGGGGGCGTGCAAAAAATGTGGGGTCAAATGTCCCCTTGGTGTGGTAGGAGAGGAGGTGCCAGCTCAAGTGTCGTCCATCACGAAATAATTCAAAATTACGTGGTCCGTCGCCAAAAGCGCTCGTGTAGCTGAACAGTGTGTGTGTGCGACGTTAATATTCATTCACTCACTCAAAAATAATTTCATAGTTTTGGAAAAATGTATTGTAGTTTTCGGGTATCCTTTTTGAGTATTGCCACTGCTTTTAACTTCAAGCCAGGTGTCTTTCCCTTCTTAAGGTTGCTCCGAAATAAAAATCACCTGAACAAAAGGGGAACAGAGTGTTTTAAAATATTATTAAAAAACCCCTGTTTCATAAAAAGTTCTTTTTGACCGTGTATTGAAGGAATCTATATTTCCAAGGCACTCCTGATTACGTTAAATCTGTCGAGGCCAAAGTCCTTACCTTGGAGGGGTGGGGTAACTTCGAAAGGCGATGCCAGCTCAAATACCGTTCGTGTTACTTGACCGAGGTTTGCTTTTAACTGAATATGTTAGTTTAATTATTCGCTGTTGATTTTTATCCTATTCTTAACTCCATTTATAGGTGTGGGAGGGGGACGTTTAAGAAAATTAATGGTGGCGTAAGGAAATTAAGTACTTGGTTTATTTACGTCACAGCTATTAATTACAGTATATACATTTACAGTGAAGTTATTTCTAATATTGAGTATTTCATAAGAGTTCAAAATATGCAATTTGTGTGGGAGGAGGTAACAAAACCGTTCTCTTCGGCGTTTTCAACGGAATCCTCTCTACTCCATCGTCTTGGGAAGGGGGTGGTTTCTTACTGACACCTAGAATTACACATGGAATTTTCGGCTCTCAGTGTCTAGCCCTTGGGTTTTCAATGGTCATGGTGCGGGGTGATGTCGATACAAGACCCCAATATTAGGGGTGAACGTGTGCATAGGAACGGTATTATCCTATCCTCAAAAAGAAGCCAATTTCTTAGCTGTGTGACGTAAAAACGTCATAGTTGTAAAATAGCGGCCGTGATAGCTTAGTGGGGCCTGCGTGTCATGATTTCGAGCCCCAGTTTAATGCTGAAGACCTGCCATTTAGAGAAGTTTATGCATGTTAAATCTGTTGAGGCTCAAGTCCTCCAGTTGGTGTGTTGTGGAAGTGCAGAGAAGGGGTGCTGGCTCCGGTTTCGTCCTCGTCACTTGACAGTAGTTCAGAATTACCAAGTTAATCTCCAATAGCCCTCGTGTTTTTTTATAGTGTGATGTTAGTAAACACTTATTCTACAAGAAAAAAAATGTGACGGTAGCTGAGGTATTGGTAAACTCGGCCTGTCGTTGTTTCTATTGAGTCCGGGCCAACCCTATTGTTTGAGATTTTTTTGGGGGAGGGGGGATAATTAACCCTGGGAGTCTCAACAGTCCCATTGTGGTTGACGAGGGGGAAGTTTAGGTGACGGAGGGGATAGGACACGCTTGCCCGAGTTAAAATTTTAACAAGCCGGGGAATACACTCCATTAGGGGCCCAAGTCTGACAACACCAATTCGTACCCTTTGTAATATCCGGCTTGGGGCCGAAAACATGACTTAGCAGGGGGCCCCTATAATATTCTCCGTTGCGCCACTGCCAACAGCCCTCGTGTTGCTTCAGAGCGTGATGTTAATAAACACTCACTCCCTCCAAAACACTCTCTTGCATTCACAAATTGTATGATAAATAAGAAAATGTACATCCATGTGCTTTTCTTAATTAAGTAACACCTTGCCTCTTTGTTTTTAGTGGACTCCAATCATCATCACCATCACCCTACAGGAGGAGAAAAGATCCGTGGTGCGGGTGGGGGAGGTGGAGGTGGCGACGGGGGAGGGGGAGGCGAGAGTGGTGAGAATTCGGGAGGAGATGACGGAGACCCCAAGAAAAAGAAGAGACAGAGACGACAGAGGACCCATTTTACAAGTCAGCAACTACAAGAGTTGGAGGCCACTTTCTCCCGGAATAGGTATCCGGACATGTCTACGAGGGAAGAAATAGCCATGTGGACAAATCTCACAGAAGCCAGAGTCAGAGTGAGTATGCAATTGCTTTCTTTGTAAACTATTTTCCAAAGAATAACTCTCCTGAGACTTTTGTGATTGTATTTCAGAAGCGATTCATTTATTAATTGTTCTAAAATATATATATATATATTCTTTAAGAAATATATAAGCTGAAACACATTTTTGTTATGGGTATAATCAAGTAAATTTTATTTAAAAACAAAATACACCTTAATGTTTACTGTGTATAATAGGACATTACACATTTATGTTCAGACATTTAATTATTTCATAATATAAGTTCATAATAAAAATACTATTAGGGATAAAATTTCATAACTTTTTTCATAGAAATAAGTAAACGAAAATGCTAAACATTTCACGAATCATAGGTATAGGAATAGGTTTGATGTATTACATGTAGCATATGGAATATAATACCTATTGATTTTCATGGAAGTTTTATTGGAATAGATTTATAAAACTACTAAAAATGTTACGAATTACACTTACAAAAATATGAAGGGTGAATTTTACGAGTATTCATTTGCTAAAAAGCTATTATAATAGGAAGAATAAATAAAACATTTTTAGCGTTTATTTTTATTATCTATTTTTAATTGTCTTCTTAGAGAAATACATATATATTCAATCTTATTAATAATTAATGAATATCATTTAAATATTGAAAATGAAGGATCTTTTTTGAAGGAATAGTTATATTCTATTTTATATAAGAAATTAAATTAAGAAATATGATTTCTTCAATTTTGAATAATTTACTGTAGAATAAGTTAAGTTTAATAATATTGAAATATTATTAAACTGCCCGGCTGCCCTCGTACGACTAAGTGCGATCCGTTCTTAATTTCGTAAATTTAAATATAGCTTATAGTAAATTTAGATAAATATTATAAAAAAAGTATATATATTCTTTCATATGCTAGACATCAGCATTTGGAATTCATGTTTTGTATAAAAAAATTGGGATGAAAAAAATTTAGATTTTAGAGGAAAAGTAGTATAATAAGATTTATAATAAGTTTTTATAGCGATGCAAATATAAAACAAGTAATATAAAAAAAATTTAAGCCGATTCCTACTTAGATCTACAAAGAAAGTTTTTATTTTTTAGCTACTTTTTATTAAATAGTTACAAATAATATAAATATGTATATACATATGACATAATCACAACATTAAGTGGTAATTCATTTTTATTAATTATCATTAAAGTATCGTAATGTCATCCAGAACAATCATGTACATAAAATTTCAGTTCAACTGAATGCTTTAAAACGTGAGAAAAAAACCTTTTCAAGTTTTGACATAAGTTGCCAAAAATGATGCCGTGGCTGTATTTGTAATTCTTTAAATAATTAGTTTTAATCAGTTAATTTTTATTAATTATAATTAAATTATTGTATTGTCATCCAAAATAATCATGTATATAAAATTTCAGCTCAATTGAGCTCTTTAAAATGTATTTTATTAACGATTGAAAATTCCATCAAGATAAATAAATAAATAGAGATTGTGATCTAATAGGAATTGAAAAACCGGATTAGCTAAAATCTTCTGGGATTCTACGACTAACGGAACGTCATTTTCCCAACTTTATTCCATCAACATAAAAAACAAAGAAGCTCCCACAAGATACTGTGCTGTTTGTAGTGTTAAAAGGGATAGAAAAGAAAAAGGAGTCGTTACATACGTAATAATTGCAATGTTGGGCTATGTGCTGCACCTTGCTGCGAAACATATCAGACAATTGAAAGTTTTGAATAATTTTTAAAATAAGTAATACTAATATTATTATATTTCTGTAGGAAGAGTATAAATAAATATTTTTATTGATAAAAGCACAGCTATTCGAAAATAAAATAAAAGTCGATATACGTATAAAATTGCAACATTCTGCTTTTATCAGCTTAATCAATTTCATGTTTTGTTTTAAAAATTTTTTAGCCATAACAAGTTTCTAAAATACGTTTTCTTAAATAAAGAAACAATTTTTGTATTTGTTTTAAGTAATGACGAGAATACAATTTTTTTGAATGGTGCTAGCAAAAATAAGTTTTGGGGAAAAAAATTATTCTTTTAAAACTTTGAATGAGAAAGAGATAGAGACAAAGAAAATATGAGAAAGAAAGAGAGATGAGAGGGAGAAATATAATTGTGTCTAAAAGGTTTTCTGTGCTTTATTAAATAATGTTTAATTGATAGCTATCATTTAATAAACCTAAATTTACACCTTCATAATATTAAAAATTTTCTATCCATTTTTTTGTATTTCAACTCACTAGAACACAGTAGCAGTGAAATACACAGACTATAAACTTGACTTTTGATACCTGCTTGAAAGAGACTGATACAAGTCAAGGGTATTTACATTGTTTTTTATTTAATTTACTAATCATACACCTTCAGTTAAAAGTCATCCAAAAATATACAGCCGGATTATAAGAAAAATAAAGTAATTATACTTCATGAATATTATTGAAAGTTTGTAGCACGTCAGAAAAGGTAGAATATATTTCAATAAAAAAATTAGAAAATTTAAAAAATGGCCTTTTTGATGTTTAATTTTTAAGTTGATTTATAAAAAATCCTAGCAGTATTTTTTTCTTTTTCAGAAAATCGATATGAAAAGTCACGTATATTTTTGTGATGCATTATATTAAGTTTGAAAGTAGAAACGCGGCTTTTTTTGGTCAAATTCAACTTTACGGATGAGATAATTGTTACAAAGATTAATAGTCGAAATATTCGCCAGAGTACTATCTGTATGGTCTTTTGACATTTATCGCGTAAATGATGAATACCTTCGAGATAGAAACTTAGTGATTTCGATGCCAAATAGTTATCGTGCCATTTTCTTACATCTTCAGTTTTCAAGAACCACTTAGAGAGTCTTTCAAATATAGAAACATCAATATAAATAAGAGATAATCAGAAGGAGCTAATTCTGGAGAATACCTCGCATGCTTGACAGCTTCCCAGCCTAAGAAGTTCCTGGATTCGTTTTGCTCTATGTGGACGAGCGTTGTCATACAACAATTTTCCCTTTTCACCTTCCTTGGTCCGTATAAATTATCTTTTTCCTCCAGAACATCCTTGAATTTGATTATTTAGGCTTGACAGCTTTCAGCTGTAAAAATTTGACAAGGCCCCAGGTATTCGTAACAAATGACTCCTTTCAAGTCCCATCAGACACACAATAACATTTTCTTAACATGCATATTCGGTTTTGCAACTGATGTTGATGACTTCCTGTATCGACTCATGCTTTTCTTATCTTAGGATTGTTGTACAAAATCGATTTTTATTACACGTAAGGATTTTTGTGTACAAATCTTCTGCAGCGAGAAAGGAAACGCATGTAGATGTCAATACTTCGGTTTTTACTTTTTTCTATCGATTTATGAAGAACCAATTTTTTCCTTCTGTATTTTTTCGCATTTCATGCAATTGAAGTGATAGTGAATGACTTCTAATTTTTTGGTAATTCTTTTTTTGAGTGTGACATGGATAATCATCCAGTAAAACACTTGTAGTTTTTCTCTTTAATTTCTTTTGCTGCCCTTGAAAGTAGATTATTCTCAAGAGTAAAACTTCAATTACAAAATCTTGCAAGCTACTTTTTTTTATTGTTAAATGACTTATAGAATGTTCACCCAAAGTTAAATTAATCATTAAAAACTTAAACAATTAACTTGAAAAACTTTTTTTTTCTATTTGAAAATAGAACAGAATGCAATGGCGTGTAGATGTTATTTATCGACACTATTCCTTATAAAATCAATGAACATGAAGTGACTCTTGTAAATGACTAAAATTTATGTGAAAAGAAAAAACATCAATGACTAAGCTACGTAGAACTAAAATAGCAATAGAATTGGGTGAGTCAAAGTATGCTTTTAATGCAGCTTCAGAATCAAATTTCTATTTGCCCTCGTATTATATATTATGTTTTCTGGATATGTTTTTCATTTAATATGCCATATAATCAAATTTGGTCAAGTTATTCAGTTTTCAGTATTCATCAGCATTGGCATAACAGCCCTTTGTGTGCCTGAGATTTCCTCACAAGTTTTTCCCATTCTGATCTTCTTCCAGCAATTGATCTCCAGTTATTCACTTTTATAATGGCGAAGTCCTCATTCACACAGTCTTTCCATCTCCTTTTCGGCATTCCCTTTGGTCTTTTATTAGAGGGAATTGCATTAAAATTTTTTAATGCTGTTCGTTTTGGGCTCATTCTTACTATATGCCCTGCCCATCTCATTCTACTTAGTTTTATGCACTTAATAATATCATCACTATTAAAAATTTTATGTATTTCAAAATTATATTGTTTTCTTCAACTGTTATTATTGAGAACAGCACTAAATGGATGCTTCAATTGCCAAATCGATTAACTCCATAAAACAAGAAGTTGAGAAAAATGTTAAAATATTATATGTTTTTTAAAATTCTTTTCAAATTAAAAATTTGAAAATACGATGTAGACTGTATTATTACAAATGCTTATTTGATTTGACGACATATAGAAAGTATAAGATGGAATATACTTGGAATAATTGTTATTATTAATACAATTTTTTCGTGATTGGTGGAGTTAATCGATCTGGCAAGTGAAAGTAAATTATTAATTCAAACTCAGTCTTTGAATTATTCTTTTATTACGGAAAAATGTCATATAAACATATGTTTTATTAAAGAGTTTAGCACAAATGAATAATAACTATTCTGTTACTTGTACATAATATTACGAGTATTATTACTTTGTTTAAAAATTGCGTTATCATCATTATATAAATGATGTCATCTTCGTTAGCTGTATTTGAGCTCCCATCCTGTCGCGCGCGATTTGTCCTTAAAGTTTTATAATACTCGTGTTTAATAGGAGGAATAAATTTCAACAAGTTCATAATATCTTTCTTCTTGTCACTGTTCTACCGGATGGATGCAACAAAGGCTGGATCATATTTTTCAGACTTAGTGGTTTACCTGCTACACTTTTTCGTATATTTATGGCTTTATCGTATATTTCGCACTAAATTCGGTATCTTCATTAAAGTCATACTTAAATTGTATCAGATGGGGTTTCGACTTTTTTAATTTTATCCAGTGCATTTTGAGCCAGTTTATTGGCATCCCTGTAACTGATATCTTTCTATTATTGATAGAATTTTCTAAAGTACTTGTAGAGAAAAAGTCCTGATGCGTCATTTGAACCATATGAAATGGTGCTTTCTTTTTACAGGTTTTTATTATATTATACCAGTAATCTGGCGAAAAGATATTCTGAACTTTTTTTGCTAGAGATTCGATGATAGCAAATTGTGAATCATTAGGCAAGTAACTGTGTCCACTTTCCAGAAATTTCATTTCAATTGATTCAGCTTGTATTTCTGTACTTTGAAGCACTTTCAATAAACTTAAAACAGTCCGATTCATTATTTTCCTTACTCAAATAATTCTTATTAACATCTTCCATCTTAATGTTATAACGGCTTATTTTTTTTAAAAAAAGAATTCACAATAAAATTGAAAGTTATAAGTATCTTCACTTGTGGCAGTTTGAATACAACTAATTTATATTTTATTTTTCTCGTACTTAGTTCGTGTGAGCGATAACAGCTGTTTTGTTTAAAGGGAATAATGAAATTAAACGAACAACTTACAGATGTTTCCGTAGGAGAGAAAATATAGTGCAGCTGGTTAAATAGATTTATATTATGATATAAATACATTATAGAGAGTATGGAGTTAATCACATTGGCTTCTGACATAAATTACCTATTATTCAATGGCTAAAACAATTTTGTCATTTAGTGGTGTTAATACTTATTATTAGAGAAATTTGTTTTAAATATGTACAGTTAGGGGCTAATGAAGTGCTTTGATACTAAAATTTAATAAAATTCCAAAAACGGAGTTAATCGATTTGGCAAGTGAAGCATTCAAATATGGTTCCTAGGAACTACCTTTCAAAAGTCGCCAAGATATTTTCTTCTTTTTTTGTCAAGGTCCATGTCTCTGAGGCACAAGTCAAAACTGATTTAATGAGTACCTTATCAACAGGATTTTATCTGTCTTTTTATTAAGTGAGATTAGTAAAGATCTTAAACCAAAGAAAAACAGCGATTAGCTGCAATAATTTCAGTTTTCAGTGTGTGTGTGTACTATACTAACTAAAACAAACTTGAATTTTTAGGTATAACATAAACCTACACTTGCCGAACATATCGAGGAATTTAAGTAGAAATAAATGAAATAAACAAATTTTTCAGAATTTTACTTAGCTTAAGTAACAGATCCACAAATCTTTAAATGCAGCATAAAGGAGAAAGAGATCGTTCTTTCTCCTGAATAAAGACAAATTCAATAAAATGGAGTTCACTGTAACATTCCTTTCAAAAACATATCGCATATTTTATTTATTTTTTCTCCAACGACTTTTATTCGGGAACATATCAGGAGAATGCATTCTCTGAAAATAAAAGTTTTTCCTCAATAAACTGCACTTTCTCCGAGAAAAGATCAATAATTCAAGTCCCTTTTGTCGTTCTTTTTGTATTTTCTGATTTTACTCAGAGGTTTCTGTTTTAGAAAGATATGATGCTTTTCTTTTTTTTTCTTCGGATTTCGAGTAGAACTTGTCGAATTCTGATATCTATTAGAAGTAATGGTTTTAAACGAAGGTCCTGCACTGAATTTATCGGATTTTATTATTTCTACTCATTTTATAAAGTATTGGTTATTATACAAAACTTTTCACAAACATAAAAAATATCGTATTTGAATAATTTTAAGAATTGACAAATGATGTTTAACTCTATCTACCGACGGTACTTATTAGTACCCCAATCACTTTAAAATTGCATAGAATAATAATTTTTATGAATATTCTTACGATACTTAGCAGAAATATTCTTTGAAATTCACTCTTCCAAGATATATGGCAGCACGGGTTCAATGATAAGTATTTTAACGGGGAAAGCGAATAGTTTTATAGCAGAAATTGCGTTTTCAGCTGACGGCGTTTTCAGCGGATTGCGAAGATTATCATTTTTGTCCCGAAAAAATAGTTAATGTCAAAATTTAAGTGTCTTATTAATTTGTATGTTAATGAAAACCTTAGAAAATGATTTGACTATTTATTTTAAGTGAACAGCGTATATAATTAATTTTACAGTTGAATATCTTTAATTAATTAATTAGCTCTAACTAATTAAATTTCCCAAAGTTGAGTATTTTATTTATGTATATTCCTTAATTTTAGATGTAGTGATTAAAAAAAAGCATGAAAAAAACTGCAGTAAATCATAATGCGGTAGATAAAGGGTTAAGAACGTTTTATTTTTGTTTAAGAAGAGTGGTAGTGTGTAGTTGAGAGTGATCATGGTTACCCGTCGTTGCTTTTATCGAGTAGTAAGTTCGAACCCTTCCCATTGAAGACTCTTCGTGTAGAGGAGCTGATGCACATTAAATCTGGTTAGTCTCAAACAAACTCTCTGGTTAGTCAATCACACATTCAAAAATAAAGTCAACGTGAAAATGTTGACGGAGTGGGGAAGTTTGGTGGGTAGAGTGCCAGCTCGGGTGCCGTCCTCGTCAATTGAATTTCGTTCAAAATCACGAAGTCGTTGCTAATAAATAATCCCTTGCAAAGGGAAAATGATATCTTTCGTGAGGTTTTATTTTTGTATGAACAACTTCTCGAGTTATTTTTAGTTTAAGCAATTTAACAATATTTTGAATTCTTATTTAAAACTTCGATTTTTATGAAATCATCTGAATGGATGACTCCTGAGTTAAATCTTCCCCTACCCTCTTAGATTCCCAGTCATCGCATATAATCCTTCCTCTACTAAAACATTTTAGCAAAAATGTTATGATAAAACAAATCGTACCTATTAAATCATTAAACATCTGTCCTAAGATGAAAAAGTTTGATATAAAATATGATTTTCTTAAGGTACCCGACTATGTTCGGAACCGTGATTTTGCAAAAGCGTATAAATGTATAATATTTGATATAATGTCACTTAGATTAGAAAATGTATATAAAATTGTTTTAAGAATAGTATTACAATAAAAAAATTATTTAAGTACAATATTGTGACAAAAAATAAACACAGAATGACCCATTTTCAAAATATTCTCCTTTTTTGAAAAATGCTTCTATTATAATAATATTTTGCCTGTATATAGCTCAGAACTCTGTACAGAAGCTCAACTAGAATTTTTGAAATATATAACTTAGAAGTGGGTTTATCCATGTTTTATGACAACAGAGGGGAGAAATTTTAAGAAAAAAATGCCGATAATTATTTCAATTGGTTGTAACTCTAAAAATAATATGAATTTTTCAGAACTCATAGTTGAGCCTCTGTACAGAGGTCTGAGCTATATACATTCAAAACATTATTATAATAGAAGCATTTTTCACAAAAGGGAATATTTTGAAAATGGGTCATTCTATATTCATTTTTTGTCAAAATATTTTACTTAAATAATGTTTTTTGTCATTATGTCCTTTAAAACAATTTTATACATGTATTCTAATCTAAGTGACACTAAATATCATGAAAATTATCCCTTTAAGCGCTTTTTTAAAATCACGGTTCCGAAAGTAGTCGGATACCTTAATAAAAACATGTTAAAAGTGTGAAAACTTCCTAGGAAATACCAAAACTCTTATTAAAATAATATTTACGGAAGGCTAGTTATAAAAATTCATGAAGTTTTTATGGTTTCAGACTGAAGTTTTTACGCTAGTTCTCTTCAGTTATTTGGAAAGTGTTTGTGGCGTGAAATAAAACATGAAAGTGTATCATGAGTTTTTTTCTACTTTTATTTTTAGTTTACATATTCTTGGTAATTTTTTAAATTCTTTTCTGTTCTCTCTCTCTGTTCTACTTTTTCTAAAGTTCACTTTCATTTCCTAAGCGTCTATGAAAATATTCAAAATGGTGGTTTAATCTTTTCCTTATTAAAAATTTTGATGCAATTAAAAATATTGAGTAATACTATGAATAGTGTGTTACTACATCTTAACGAAGAACATACAAAGAGAACCGCCTTCCCCATTGTAGCTTTATGAGGATTTGACCAGATGTATGATAATTAAGTCACAGAATAGTAACTAATATCGCGAATTTCGTAATCGTACACACGCATTACTTACTCTTCACAACTCTTTTGTTAAATTATTGTATTTAGAAAAATTTTAGGCTTGCTTTTTTTGATTTTACTTTTCCAATTAAGAATACAAGCAATTAATTAAACGAAAATAATTATTTTAGTCCCTGATCAATTTTGTGCGAATCTGTCTTGCGGCAAGGTTATGGCTAGTGTAGGGATAAATTTTGCTTAAAACTGGAAGATTTTTAATCTTTTTATAAAATTATACTACCACTTATAGAGCTCTAAAATAAAAAATATTTAAAAATGTCTGGTGACTGTAAAAGACATTATTAAAGTTTTTTGCAGAAGAATTTTTAAATAAAAAATTACACTCATCTTTACGTGTATGGGTAATAAAATAGCAAAAGTATCATGGGACTTTTAGTCAGGGTGTAGACTTTTAGTTTTTCTATATCTTTTAGGTGATTATGCAGCATGTTTTTCATTACTATTTTAAACAAATCAGTGTAAAGAAACTAATTGTAACATTGAGCATACTGTGCCTGATATAAATAACACCAAAACTGTGTTATAGTATAATTTACAATAAATTCTTATCTCCCAGAAGTGATGCCATTTCGTTTCCAAGCACCCAACTTCGGGAAAATTTACGGCATCCACTTTCCTAACTACCCTCGGCAAGAATCGAAACCGACACCCCATTGGTTAGTTGCCCAAATAAAGCTTTACCGAGTGACACATTGACGACCATCAAAATCCACTCTCATTGTTATAAAAATATCATTTCGGTGGGAAAAATGCTCTTCGTTGATTTCAAAAAGCCCATAACTGTAACCCTTCCTTTCCATTTCCCATCATGCTCTTCTGTGGCAATCAACGAGGTGGTAAACAAGCGAGAAGGAGAACGAAATATCGTTTGGCATCGGAGGATGGAGAGGGAATCACTGAGCAGCCAAGGTTGATAGGAAATGGCGTAATAGCGATGACGGAGATTGCTTCGTCCTTTTCTAAAATAGCCGCCATTTTTCATGCCGTCCCCTTTTCTCCCATTAAGACGGAAAATAACTTCTGAGACACAATCCCACGATGATGGATGGAAGTTGGTCACGCGAGATCTTTAATCCCCCCTCCCCACCTCTTAGAACGCTTCTTCCACCTTCTCTTCTTCGTGATACGAGATTCTTCATTCTCTCAATTACTCTCTACTTCTTGCCAATCAGGGTTCTAGCAGTTAGGAGTCCCTCTCGCTCCTCCAATCGATTGGTTGATGCGCTTCCGCTCGAGATTTCTGATTTGTGCGACTCTTCTTCAACCAGTGCTGTTCGTAGATGGAACTTGTATCTTGAAGAATTGTGTTGTCTCTGGTTCAGAGATAGAAGTTATGTTTTGTAAATTTAAAGAGAAGTTATGTAGTAAAACGTTATCGGGTTACTTGAACAATGTTTAAATGGTATAATAATGAAACACATCTCTTAACCATTGAAAGAAAAAATTAATTATAATTTTTGCATTTAAATGATATTTACATGTAGACCATGTAGAGTTTATATGGTTATTATTTAAAATTTTCGAAACGTGTTGCGTAAATCAAATACGAACATATGTTAAGTTCGAAATTTTTCTACAAATAATAATAAAAAATATCATTCAACAAATAAAACTTCCTTTTTTTCAAAATTTTACAAAATATTTATAAAAATACTCTCATTTATAAACATTTCTTACTTTTTTTTCTAATAGTTAGTTTTGTTTTCTTAAATTTACCAAGTCCACAATATTTTTAAAAGCATTAAAATTGTGAACGAATCAAAATGCTAAAAAGTGTAGTTATTAGTTCTTTGAGTATTCTTATTTTTCCTTGGTAGTAGTTAACATTATTTTAAGAAGTAACTAATATTGGTGATTTTCTTATACTTTACATTTTTACTCTGCACTTTAGTTAATATAAGTGTCTATAACTATTTTAAATTTCTCTTGTTTATGTATAATACTTTATTATGTTTAGATGTACATAATATATTTTAAATAAGAACTATAAAGTTTATATTTACTTTAAATTTTTTCAATGGTGTCTTCTTAATTCATATTATATTATATATTAATGATTGAATATTAAAATTTTGTTTATTGGCATAATCATTTTTCTTAATACAAAATAATTTTGTATAGCTATAAGTTTCTTATGTTAGAGCTAAAGATGAAAATATTAGTATATATTTTTTGTTAACCTTTCCGCGGGCACAAAACTAAAATACACTTTTCTGTGATAAAGTACTTGATAAATGTAATGTTCTAATCCTTTATAAACACTATTTAGTCCCCAAAAAGTATCTGATCAGGGGTTTCTTTCCAGGGTGGGGGCTAGACGTTATAGCCACTGCGCACTTAAGACATTTAACTTACTTTTCAGGACAGAAATAATGAATCATATTACAATAAACCCCTCTTACGAAACAATAGCATTTATGCTAACAACAATTTCAATAACAATTAAATATAAGGTACAAGTGTAATAAAATAATAATGGAATAATTATACAATATATAGAATACTTACTAAAATATACATTAAAATTGGTATATATCCACATTTATACATTTTATTTAATTTTAGTATAAACAGTTAGAGATAAAGTAATATTTCTGAGGATTTAAATGAAGCGGAATTAATGAGGAATTAATTTGATGAGCTATTTACTTCGGAACTTTTCAAAGCAAGTAGGACCATTTGCTGAAGGCACAGTGGTACGTTGCAGGACCGATACAGCCATCGAGAGCGATGAACGTCTTTTCTGGTACTGCAAAGAGAGCATCTCCTGTACAGACCACCTCCTGTTTTGACTGGAATATGTTTCCGTGAATTCTGGAGGAGATCTATTTTTTTACATATAGTTTACCCCATTTTACTTCTGGATGGGGAGTAGAAGGACACAGTATCTCATCAGTTTATTCATCATATGAAGAAATATTTCCCTTGAGCAACATTTTCAGCGTAATCTTCATCATCAGTATCACTGTTATTAGAGGCTGCTGAATCATCATCTGATGACAGTTCTTCAAATATAGTAAGAGCCTCTAGAACAGATAAGATTATTCTAGGCATTGTTACTCAAATATACTCAAATTCCATATTACGTTGATAATAATAATAAAAATCAATGTACAATAATCTTATAAAACGGAAATGCAAATTATAAAAATATATACAAATCTATAAGTAAAAAGTATTCAAAGTATTTTATGCGCCTCAATAATATGCAAACGTTTTCTCTAAGCAGAAAAGCTATAATGAAAGATTTTCGAACCCAAGAATCTCGTACCACATATTGTAAGCAAAGTTTGCTTATATTTCGCCCCCCTCCCTAACATTCCCATTTGATTCTAAGTGCTTTCTCTCGAGTGGAGGAAGAGCGAAAATTTCAATGTCATTTTTCTGTTCTATGTGGGCAGTGGGTAGAGCGTCTCTATATATTCACATATAAAAGCTTTCCAAAAACCTAAATAAAACCTTTTTTTTTAATTACACATTTGCTTAATTCTTTCAGATGGGAGAAAAGTATACTTAAGACTTGCCGAATTTTTTTTCACAGATCTGAAATTTTATTTAAAGTGATCAAAATACAATTTGTAGATTTACACTGAGAAAAACTGTTTTTAACTACCCATCAGAGGACATGAAATTAAAAAAAAGGTATCATGCTGCCATCTGTATTGATTTTTATGCGTTTTAGCTTCAATTAACGCATGTGGATAGACTAAATATCTCCCACCCACTTGGATAAAAAATTTTGTTATGTGGCGAAACCTATTAGCCACTGCCCGCGAAAGGGTTAAATGAGAGACACACATTAAAATAAAAATTATAATTGTATATGTTAAAGCTTATGGGGTGTGTAAAATAAATATCTCCAAAATTTCTTTACAATAACCTTTTTATTCATTCTTGACCAAATCAAAATCAGATTTTTAAACTAATAACACTAGAGATGAGTGGGGTCCCTTGTTTACCTAATGGCTGACCAACTCCCAAATTATGCAACTGTTTATACTCATTGCTCAAATTGTAAAATTATAATTTACATGTACTTAGTTGATACGCACTTATTTTTGGATACCGCTTTCAGATACGTATTTATGATGTAATGTTCTGCCTAATCTTTGTGCTTGAATAAGTTGTTTGAACAGAAAATTGCGCCTTGTTGCCAATTCGTAACCATAATATTGAACAGGACTTACTGCCTTTTTGTTATTGTTCTCGTGTGTGGGATAAAATTTACAATACATTGTCACATTTAATTATTTTTGTATGTTCATACAAAGCCTCACCATCATCACAAAATAAATTTATTACAGCATCATGAAAAACTTTTTTATATAGAGACATTCTTTTATGTCTATATAATGTTCAAATGAAGTTTTAAAGTTATTTTCGGTAATCTATACATTTAATTTCATTTTATTAGATTAGTTTACAGCAAGAGCTTCATAATAAAGCATTAATGAAGGATCTAATAAACATTTGAATGGTGTTATTGGAATAGCAGAATAAAAAACATCTTTGTATTTGCTCTATTTTAACTTCCGAATTTCAACGTAATCTATTCAAAGGACTTCTAAAATCTACTGAATTTAATATAGAAGTAACTCATAATATTCCAGATTCTCTCTCCCCTTTTTTATGTTGAAAGCTGAATAAAATGTTAATGTTAAATATAAAAAGATGATGTCCTATCTAGACTTACACTAAAATTATCTTTCTATTGATGTTCCACTAACGTATTTTGCTATTTAAATGCAGTAATAACCCAAACTTACGTGATAAGCGGGAATCGGTGATAACCGCGTAAGTCGGGGTATAATTTCGCATATACATATAAATTGTTTTTAGTTGGAGACGAAGAGGAAAGAAAACAATAAGAGATTTATTAAAGATCTCAAAAAAAATTTTTCTCCCACAAAATTTTCTCTTAACATGCTAATAATTTTTTTATTCCTTGTTTTGTTGAAAAAACAAGTAATATAAAATTTTTTTTAGAAGTCAATTCCTACTTACAAGGAGAGGGCACGACTAAGGAAATTTATTTGGGGTCGAGACTTTGTGAAACAGTAGTACTGCTATAGGGTATTCAAACCCCAACGTAATTCCGTCGAATGACCAGTCGATTCCGAGAAAACAGCGTTCGAAATTCATACTAAGCTTATATACAAGTTATTTTCTCCCTGAAACAGCGTCGCCGTAGCATGATGGGCAGCGTATCGGAGTACAATCCAATGGACCAGGGTTCTATTCCCGCGAAAACCAGCTTCATTTTTATTTTTTTTCTCTCCAATTTATTTTATTATTTATTTTCAGAATTAAATTATTTTATTTTTTAAAAAAGATTCATTGATTTTTAAATGATATTCTATACAATTATAGTAACTATTTTACTTTTTTAAAACACAAAACAACGAATAGTTATGATAATAATACTTATAAATAAAAAGTGAAAATAAATTTAATAAGAATAAATAAAATTAAATAAATATAATTAAAAAGTAAAAAAATAAATAAATTAAATTATAATAAATAAAGTTAAATAAATATAAGTAAAAAGTTAACTGTGTCGTACATATTTTTTTTATATTATATACAAGAACCTGAGTGATAATTATCATAAAAACAAAATCTTTATTCACAGACATCTTCAATATCAAATATTCAAACTATATTATATGAGATCTATGTAAAATAATATCTATCGAAACACTACAAACTCTCTTAAAATCCAGAAATAAACTAACAAAGTTGTATTGTAAATCAAAATCCGTTATACTAATGATTTCTCCTTTTATTGGAGCATTCTTTGTTTCTAAAAGAATTTTTTTTTTCTTAAAAGGATAACACCTGCTCTTTAAAAACAGCTGCCTTTCTCTTGAACAAAATCGTTTTGTTAAAAACGGAAGTAAAATTTTATGGCCATTTAGGTATACGGAATATAATTTTAAAAATACAATTAGATTTTAATGACAGAAGTAATTGTAGTTATACCATGTATTAGTTGTTTTTGTGTTTTAAAAAAGTGAAATAGTTACTATAATTATATAGAATATCATTAAAAAACCAATGAATCTTTTTTAAAAAATAAAATAATTTAATTCTGAAAATAAATAATAAAATAAATTGGAGAAAAAAATAAATAAAAACGAAGTTGTTACTCGCGGGAATAGAGCCCCGGCCCATTAGATAGTACTCCGATACGCTGTCCATCACTTTACGGCGACGTTGTATCAGGGAGAAAATAACTTGTATATAAGCTTAGTATGAATTTCAAACGCTGTTTTCTCGGAATCGACTGGCCATTCGACGGAATTACGTTGGGGTTTGAATACCCTATAGCAGTACTACTGTTTCACAAAGTCTCGTCCCCAAATGAATTTCCTTAGTCGTGCCCCCTCCCCTTGTTAGATCAACAAAGAAATTTTTTTATTTTTTAGCTGCTTTTTATTAAATAGTTACAATTAATATAAATATGTATATACATATGACGGAATCACAACTTTAAGTAGTAATTAATTTCTATTAATTATCATTAAAGTATCGTATTGTCATCCAAAACAATCGTGTATATAAAATTTCAGTTCAACTGAACACTTTTAACTTACGGGGAAAAAAAAATTTTTTCAATTTTTTTAAAGTCCCCAAAAGGGTTTTGTTTAAATCGCCAGCGTGTCTGTGTGTGTGTTTTTTGAATTCTTTAAATAGTGGTTTTAATAAATTTAAATTTTTTATTAGGGGTTTAAAAATTTTTTATTGTCACCCAAAAAAATTATGTATATAAAAATTTCAGCTAAATTTGGGTTTTAAAATGTATTTTATAAATGAAAAAAATTCCACCAAGATAAATAAATAAATATAGAGGGAGTGTGAAATTACGCTCTTCCTAGTCAGTTTTTTTAAAATTTGGCCTTTTTTCCAATTAAACTGAAACTTTCTGTAAATCCCCAACTACCATTCAATCTTCTAATTGAACTGAGTCTAATGACCCAAGTTTTTCCCAATGTTTTTTGCTCCTCAAAATTTTTTATGGGGCTCATAAACTTCAACCCCCCTGATTGGGGAATTAGTTTTTTGTGTGAATGTCATCCCTACCCTTTCCCAAAAATTTTTTTGCCTGCCCAGATCCACTTCTTCAATCCTGTTACCAATTTCTTTTAGGCTCTAGCACGGGTTCCGTCCGGTTTCTTTTGTTAAAAAATTTTATATTGTTTACCTATTTGCTTTTATTGGATAAAAATTGGCTTTTTAATGGATACTGGGAAATTTCCATGAAAAGTAGAATCTTTCTCATAGAATTCGAATCAATTTTATTACAATCCCCTTGCTGTATTTCCAAAATCCTCCTTGTTTTTTTCCGAAATCTGGTTTTACGGGGTTTTTAATCCAATATTTTGTAAAAAGCGACCTGGATTTTACATGCACGGAAAGAACGTCGTTTACCCGGGAACGTTTATTACCCGGAGCGTAAAAAATCCGGATCTTTTTTTTATTAATTTCCCCTGTCCCTTATATGAATACATTTTCAACAGTACGGGGACCCCTCAAAAAAAAGGGAACGAAAAATGCGTGGAAAAAGGGGGAAAAGATTTAGAAGGCAAAAAAAAGACTTCAATGCCGACCACGGGGGGGAAAGTTTCCCCTTTTTGTCAATCGATCCCAGAATTTCAAGAATGCTATGAAAAAATGTAAACCCCTTTGGATGGCATGCGATGTTAAAAACTGTGGATTTTCAAATACTAAATATTTACGAATTCTGACTTCCCCTGCAAAAAAGAAATCCCAACCCCGTAAAGATGGGAAAATGCTGGAAAAATGAGGGAAAAAACTATAAAACAACGAAAAAGGGTCCATTAAATGTTGACGCTTTTTTTGCGTTAGAGACAGCTATAAAAAATTGGGGGCGAACAACAATCAAAAAGTGCTTTTCCTCTCAACTCTGCTGCACAAAAGAGTCCGGGGAAACCCCGCAGCAAAAAAAGAAAAGGGGTAAAAATGGTCAGCCGAAAAATAAGTGATTATTTTCCCCCACAATAAAAATAAAAATTCAACTTATTTTTTGGGTTTTTTTTCACCCCCACATTTCCCCATGTCATGATTTTCAAATTTTGTATAGTGTCCGGTTTTTGCATGGATCGCATTGGGTTTTTGGTTATCCCAACAATCCGCGTATCGAACGATGTAAATCCCAATTGATTCGGATAAACGACGTTCTACTGTATCTCTGTAAATGGGTGCTTTTATTCCCCTTATCATTCTTTTTTTATTACATTTACTGATTTTGGGGTGGTTTGGGACTTGTACATGCAAACTTTTCCCTTTTACTGTATCTTTCTCGGTTGATGCTGAGATTTTTTTTTTAGCAACTAAAATTTTTTTGGGAAATTTTTTTTTTTTTTAAAATAGGGAAAAATTGCCCCGTTTCAATTTAAATAAATCACACTTCCCTTTTAACACCAAAAATGTTCTTATCTTGAATCCTTTATTTATAATTAGAAATTACGTTCTCAGTTCCCGTTGGAATGTTTTTTATGGAGAAAAAGGGTTTTTTTTTTTTCCCAAAAATTCAACTTGATCTTCTTAATAATATATCGATTTCAAATAGTTTTAAATCGATCCGGAAATTTTTTCTTCTTCTTCTTCTTCTTCAAAAAAAAATTCCCAAATTATTGTTTTCTTTAAAATTCCATGTTTAGAAATCTTTCCCTTTTTTTGATAAAATAATAAAAACTTTTTATTTTTTTTAGCATTTTTGATTGATTGGCATTCCTCGGCTTTTCTTCGGAAAACCCCCTTTTAAACCCTTTAACTATTTATCAGTTTTAGGAGACATTTTTTTTTAAAAAAAAGCTTTATATTTAAAAAGGAAAATTTATTGACAGTTCTTGTACATTTCGAACAAAAAGTCAAAACGAAAATCATTTTCAAATTTTCAAATTACATAATATATTTAAATTTTTGCTTTGGGATAAATAATTTAAACTATTTTTAAAAAAAAAATGCATTAATTTTTATTTTTTAAGTCCCAAAACGATAAAGGGGAAAGGATAATTTAAAAAAAAAAGTTTAAAAGTTAAAAAACAAAAAAGAAAAAAAAAGAAAGGGGTTTTAAAAAATTATAATTATTATCTTATAAGATTTTTTTATTAAACATATATTATACATTCAAAAAAAATGGCCGTTTGGGAGCTTAGTGGACAAAGCGGGGTTCCCAGGCGGGCGTATCTTTAGTTCGAGCCTAGGGGCTGAGGGAAACCCACGTGTAAAAGGGGGCCCATAATGAAGAAGTTAGGAGGGGCAGTTCAGGTAACCTCGTCCCCTTCCCCTGGTTCAAAATTGCGGGGTCTGTCGCAAAAAAAGCCCTCGTGCGACTTTATAAGGGGGCGATTTTAAACCAACTCTCATTCTCAGAACAACGAATTCCTCTCATAAAAGGGTACAATTTTTAAAGTAATTAATTTCTATTATTATTTAAAAAGTACTATTGTCATCAAAACAATCGTGTATATAAAATTTCAGTTCAACTGAACACTTTTAACACGTGAGAAAAAAACCTTTTCAAGTTTTGACACAAGTCGCCAAAAGGGTTGCTAAGTCGCCAGCGTGTCTGTGTGTGTGTGTGTTTGAATTCTTTAAATAATTAGTTTTAATCAATTAATTTTTATTAATTAGTTAAATTATTGTATTGTCATCCAAAATAATTATGTATATAAAATTTCAGCTCAATTGAGCGCTTTAAAATGTATTTTATAAACGACTGAAAATTCCACCAAGATAAATAAATAAATAAATATAGAGAGTGTGAGAAAATTACGCTCTTCCTGGAGTCGGTATTTTCTAAAATGTGTAACCATTTTCCAATTAAACTGAAACTTTCTGTCAAATCCCCAACTACCATTCAATCTTCTAATTGAACTGAGTCTAATGACGCAAGTTCTTCAATGTCTTGCTCCTGCTCATAATTTTATATGAGCTCATCAACTGTCAACTCCTGATTGCGGGAATCCAGTAGTTTTTGTGTGAATGTCATCCCTTATCCCCTTCTAAATTTATTTGCCTGGCCAGATCCACTTCTTCAATCCTGTTACCAATTTCGTTAGGCTCTAGCACTGATTCCCCGAGTTTCAGTGATTAAAAAAATGTTCCATATTGTTTTCACCTATTTGCTGTTATTGGATACAATTGGCTTTTTAATGTGATACTGGTTTGAAATTTCCATGAAAGTAGAATCTTTCTCATAGAATTCGAATCAATTTTATTACAATCCCCTTGCTGTATTTCCAAAATCCTCCTTGTATTTTCGAAATCTGGTTTTTTACAGAATGCTTTAATAAACCACATATAAAAATATCCATTGAAAAGCGACACTGGATTTTACATGCACAGTAGAACGTCGTTTATCCGAACGTTTATTATCCGGAGCGTCAAAAATCCGGATCATTTTTTTTATTAACTTCCTGTACTGTATATGAATACATTTTCGAACAGTACGGGGACTCGCTCGAAAGACAGAGCTTGAAAAATGCGTGGAATAAGCTGTGACCAGATTTAGAAGGCGAAAAAGACTTCAATGCCGACCACAGGGAGGAGATTACTGACTTTGTCCAATCGATCCCAGAATTTCAAGAATGCTATGAAGAAGATGTAAAACCTGGATGGCATGCGATGTAGAAGACTGTGGATTTTCAAATACTAAATGATGACGAGATTCTGACTTCCGTGCAAGAAGAATCCAACCCTGTCAAAGATGAAACTGCTGAAGATGAGAACAACTAAAAACAACGAAAGTAGCAAGGGTACATTAAATGTTGACGCTTTTTCTGCGTTAGAGACAGCTATAGAGTGGTACGAACAACAATCAGAGTGCTGTCCTACTCAACTACTGCTGCACAAGAGAGTCAGAGACCTCGCAGCAAAAAAACGAAGGTGTACAATGGTACAGCGAAAAATAAGTGATTATTTTCCACAATAAAAGTAAAATTGCAACATTTTGCTTTTTCTTCACGTACATTTCCCGCATGTCATGATTTTCAATATTCGTATAGTGTCCGGTTTCTGCATGGATTGCATTAGGTTTTCGGTTATCCGAACAATCGCGTATCCGAACGATGTCCAGTCCCAATTGATTCGGATAAACGACGTTCTACTGTATTTCTGTAAATGGTGTGCATTTTATTCCAGCTTATCATTCTTTCTTTATTACATATTACTGATTTTGTAGTGTGGTTCGGGACTTAGTCCACATGCAAACTTACTTTGACTGTATCTTTCTCGTTTGATGCTGAGATTTTTTTTTTTGAGCAACTATTATTTTCAGAATTTTTTTTTTTTGAAAATAGGGAAAATTTATTTTTTAGTTTCAATTGAAATAAATCACACAATCATTTTAACACAATCATGTTCTTATCGTGAATCCTTTATTTATAATTAGAAATTACGTTCTCAGTTCTGTTGGAATGTTTTTGATGGAGAAAGGGTTTTTTCTTGCAAAACTTCAACTTGATCTTCTAATAATATATCGATTTCAAATAGTTTTAAATCGATCGGAATTTGTTCTTCTTCTTCTTCTTCTTCAAAAAAATCACATAGTTATTGTTTTTCTTTAAAATTCCATGTATTATGAACTAACTCCTTTCGATAAAATAATGTAACTGTGATTTTTATAGCATTTTATGATTGATTGGCATTCTTCGGCTTTTCTTCGGAAAACCCCTTTTTACACCTTCAACTATTTATCAGTTTTAGGAGACATTTTTTAAAAAATGAAAGCTTTATATTTAAAAAGAACAAATTTAGTAGACAGTTCTTGTACATTTCGAACAAAAAGTCAAATCGAAAATCATTTTCAGAATTTTCAAATTACATAATATATTTAATTCTTGCTTTGGGATAAATAATTTAAACTATTTTTAAAAATAATAATGCATTAATTATTATTTTCAAGTCCAATGCGATAATGGGAATGGATAATTTAAAATAAAAGTAATAGTTAAAAAGCAAAGAGAGAAAAAGAAAGAGAAGAGGTTTAAAAATATTATAATTATTATCTTATAAGATTTTGTATTAAGCATATATTATACATTCAAAACAATGGCCGTGGTAGCTTAGTGGACAAAGAACGGGTTCGAGGCGGGCGTATCGTGAGTTCGAGCCTAGCGCGCTGAGGAGCCGACGTGTAGAGGGCCGATAATGAAGAAGTTAGGAGAGGGGGCAGTTCAGGTGGCAACCTCGTCACTTGCCCATGGTTCAAAATTGCGGGGTCTGTCGCCAATAGCCCTCGTGCGACTTTATAGTGCGATGTTAATATAACTCTCATTCTCAGAACAACGAATTCCTCTCATCATTGACTTTAATAATAATAGGAGGTGTTTATAGTTTGGTATTAACAATAGAATTTTTTGAGTATGTTTCGACATTGAATTTTGGTGGCAAAAATATAATTATACTAAAAACAAGTAATATAAAAAAAATTTAAGTCAATTCCTACTTAGGACCACAAAGAAAAAATTTATTTTAGTTACTTTTTATTAAATAGTTACAATTAATGTAAATATGTATGTACATATGACATAATCTCAATGTTATAAGTGACAAAATAGAAGTAATTTTCCATTTTCCTTTCTGTATAAGGTGTCGGACATTTTTTTTGCTTGTGTGTTATATTTATTCATTAATTAAGTTTAATTATTCTAATGAAATAGTATAGTAAAAAAGAAATTGCATTCTCAGAAATTAGGCCATCCCAGGTGGGATTTGAACCCACTACCTTTGGATTAGAAGTTCAACGCGCTATCCATTATGCTACAGGGACACAATGAACGACTTTCCTTTCTATATATGCCGTTGGATTATTATTTTTGTTTGTTACTATTTATTCGTTTTTTAATTTAATTAATGAATTAATGTTTGAAAAAACTGTATTAACCTCAAGTGTCATTCACTACAAGTTTAAAAAAATGTAATTGAACTTGAATGGATGAATAGAAAGTATTTTATTAACGATTGAAAATACGAACAAGATATATATACACACACACACACACACACACACACACACACACACACACACACACACACACACACACACACACACACACACACACACACACACACACACACACACACACACACACACACACACACACACACACACACACACACACAACACACACACACACACACACACACACACACACACACACACACACACACACACACACACACACACACAATATATATATATATATATATATATATATATATATATATAAGAGAGAGAGTGAACTAATAGTAGGAGTCAAAAAATGATTAATATTTCACAGAGCATATGAATAGTTAATTTATAGAATGAAAATTATAGCAAAAATATTAACATCAATTTTAGAGATAACATACCTTAGAATTATTACTACATCTAAAATATATTTTAAGTACCATATCTGTTAATTACCTAAAAAATACCCTAATATATAACAAATAAACTTTTTTAAAGGAGGGAAAGGGAGTAGAAAATATATATTGCATTAAAAAAGTTTTCGCATGTTTTCAATCCCTTACTTTTTCTATTTCCTCAACCTTTGTAGAAATCAATATCAAATTGAAACAATGAAAAACATTCACGCAAATGGTATATTTCTAGCATTAAAACAAACAATTGAATAAATAATTCTCAAATTAAACTCCAAAAAGACCGATATCAAATTGCATCACACGAGAGAAAATATGTCGCAACACTCGAACGTATCGTGCTCCCCAATCTGGCTTTATTTCCCTCTTATTAAGAATCCTCTCCTGATATTAAGAGATTAAGGTCTTGAGACGAGGGACTCTGGCACTAATTCCCTTTACGAGGTAGCCTCCTTCCTCGGGACTCGCTGCGATTTAAAAGAGGCGAGATTACTCGGCGACGTCTCGTAGAAATTGTTCGCCAAGCCACTTTGTGGACGATGAATTACTTGTTTTCAAACGTCTGCTATTGATTGAGCAAAAAGTTGCCAAGTCGACTTATGCGATTAGCGAGTATGTTTGCAACGTCTGGGATATGACGATAATAGGTAATTAAGATTTAGAGACTGGGATGAGATGTTCGTTTTAAAGGGAAGTACTTCGTCGCTTTTGTAATTGGTTTACTGTTTGGAGCTGCTGTTAATTGCAATTAATGTGTTTGATGGTAATGTAAGAGATTGGCGAGATTTAGAAAAGTCCATAGTGATTAAGAGAATCAATAATTTTGATATAAATTGCAATTATTGATTAAGGATTTTTCATGCAAAAATCTGCGTGATATATTTAAACAGTTCATTGATTGAGAGTTTATTAACGTTGCAATATAAAACAGCACGAGGGATATTGATGACGGACTTCGTAATTCTGAACCATGGTCAAGTGATGAGGATGACCCTGACGTAGAACCCTTTTTCCGAACTTTCATAACACGTCAACAGCAGGACTTAGACTCTCTGCAGATTTAACGCACATCAACTCCTCTAATGGCGAGTCTTCATTGGCCCTAGGGCTTGAACTCATGATACACCGGCCCCGAATTCGTGCCTGTAACCACCGGGTTACCGCGCTCAATTTTAATCGACCGGAATTCAATTCATTTTACGAAAAAGTAATAAAGAGAATTACTATCGCGGTAATACAGAAATGATAATTGCTACACATAAAATGAAAATATTTTCTGCAATGTGGAAATAGTAAAAAACGATTTCATTAATGTTCAAAATATTTCCTAGTCAAATAGCATACTCAATATATAGTGGCCGCGGTATCCTAGAGGTCAAGGTCATGGATTCTTGGCTGGCGTGTCTCGAGTTCAAACCTGGTTCTGCTGAAGACCCGCCGTATAGGGTGGCGATACACGTTAAACATGTTGAGGCTCAAACGACCTCCCGTTGGTGTGGCGAGGAAATTAGAAGAGGGGAAGGGTGCCAGCTCAGGTGTCATCCTCGTCACTTGACCATGGTTCAAAATTACGAGGTCCGTCGCCAAAAGCCCTCAAGTAGCTGATTAGTGCAACGTTAATATTCACTCACTCAGTGGCACTAGACCTCTAATTCATGACACGCCAGCCACGAATTCATTATACCTCGAGCTCGAATTCTTGACCATAACCACTAGGCTAACATAGTCAATTTTAACTGTTCAGAATTCAATTGATTTAGGACCATTTACGAAAAAGTAGTGAATAGAATTATTATGGCGGTCATAGAAAAACAATAGTTGCTACCCCTAAAATAATTTATTTTCTGTTATTGAACTTGAAAAAAAATAATGATATTAAATCTTTTCAAAATGTTTCAAAATCAAATAGCTGATTTACGATAGAAGTTGCAAAACCAACTTTCAATCCTGAAAAGAATCTCAATGACCAATGATATTTAAACTGTGAGTTATCTCCAATACATTTTTGCCAGACATAGGCGAAATCATCCCTGATATAGCCTCTCTCTGATTATTAAAATATGACTGTATGAGAGCCAAAAAAGGGTACCTCGAGTCAGCGATGTCTTAAGATTCTTTGAAGCCCTGAAACCCTATAAAAAAGTAGCCTCCCCCCTCCTGTTACTAATTAAAATAGACAGAATATAGCATACATTATCATATACTCTTACAAACAGTAATACGTGACAAATAAATTTGCATGATTCACAATCTCATAAACCTAAGCACAAATTGACTGGGCCAATAGTCGCCTTTTTGACGAAATGTGTAATGATGGTGTAGGGCTTGTCATGGACGATGGATATGACATAATAATTTGATCATGTCACTATTTCCAATTGACACTTGATTCTAAATTCCCAGTCCTACAGAGAATATACCCTTAAATCAGCGTTTCTCAAACTGTGGGGCGCACCTCCCTAGAAGGGCGTGATAACTCTACTAGGAGGCACAAGCATATTGAAAAGTCAAAAACAAAAGATACATTTTGACGTATTAAAAATAATATTAGCATTTACATTGAAATAATTCACTTACAAATGTATCAGTACTGCACTCTTGTGTTTTATAATTAATTTAACTATATACTAAGTTAAGAGCAAGTTAAATAATTACCAATGACCCCATGGGCTTGACATATATAAAATTACATACAAAAGTTAACGCTTATTTTGATAATTTGTACTGTTTAATCCCTTAATTGCCGATTTAAAGTTACACAATTCGCTCCCCAATGCCTCCGTTTTCCACATAGGCGCGCGTATGTGATTTATTGGGGGAGGTGGGACAAAAGGAATAAGTAAGAAAAATCCTCTGATATAAGTAAATCCTTTGCAAACACTGTGAAGGTCCTCTTATAGCATTCCAAGTCTTCGGAATTATTTTATGGATAGCAGTGGACAGAAAAGGTCGTACTTCGCGGAAAGACATATATATACGTCCGGGCATTTAACGCACTGGTTGAGTGAGACGTATATATACACCGGTGGCACTTAAGAGGTTACAGTTGCATTGTAGCTTTAGCGTCAAAATATAGTATTACAGAGTTCAATGTATTTTATTTGTATGGAGGGGGCGATTAAAATTATGATTGTGATATTGGGTTGTAAATATTGAAAGTTTGAAAAGCACTGCCTTAAATAAGATTTTACGATTATAAAACTTATTGGATCATTATCTTAAATGAGGCCGAGTTATGACGAGACAAGGTCCTCTCCTAGGCCCAGTTGACCTATGTCTTAACTTAACATAATCATATGTTATATACTGATATGATAACGTATCACATATACTGACTCGGGTAAACTAAACAATATATTTAGTTTTGAAAACCAGAAGAATTCATTGCCGTTTTTTTGTGAGATTAAATAATATGAATTACGCGACATTGTACAATAAAAAGTTAGCGTGCATTAGCCGCTCTGCATGACGAGTTTTTGACTGTAAACTTTCGAACATTCTTAATTCGAAGTATGGATAGAAAAGAAATTATAACATCCTGTTAACCCGTTCAGGACCACTACCATTTATATGTAATCATGCGAATCTCTCTTCACAGCCTGTGGTATCATATATGTGATTACCCTTTCCATCTGCTGTGACCCATGATCACACGATGTGATTTGAATTTTTAACACTTTTATTTTAATTTTAAAATGCCATTAGATGGTGGTTGAAATCCGTTTTTTTCCCGAAATTGTTTCGCAGTTTGACATTCAATACATGCTTTTGGTTGAAAGTTTTTGTAAAATTTGATCCTGGATATTTATGAATGTAAACAACTGCATGTGTTTAGCTTTTTCAAAAGAGTTGAGCATTTAAAAGTTCGTCATTTACTGTGCTATGGATTTTTGTTTATATTTTGACGGAGTAGGAAACAGATAGAAAACTTATTAGTTTATATGAGAGTAGATCTGTCGCGTCTTGAAATCCTCCACACCAAGACATGGAGGTTTGCAGAGTGAGATGTCAGCTTAGGTGTCGTCCTTGCCATCTGATCGTGGCTCAAAATTACGAATTCGATTGTCAAAAGTTCTCGTGTTGCTTCTTAGTGCAATGTTAATTATATATAGAAATCAACAGAGTCTTCGTCTACTTCTTAATCTATTATCTTTTCAAAGAAGATAATCTGTTTGCTACTTATGTTGTATCTAAAGGCATGCATATTTATAATCCTCTACTAATTACTAATTTTTTTAATCATTTAAAAATATTTTATTTAATTGGATTGTTTAATTATTTAGATATTTGCTAACTTATAAACTTCCGTGAACGAAGAACTAATGCATTTCTAAGCGCACGCACGCACACAACCACACACAATTTTATTAACTTGCCATCTTTTCACTTGTGAATGACTGAATGAGTGAATATTAACGTCACACGAGGGCTTTTGGTGACGGACCTCGAAATTTTGAACCCGGTCAAGCGACGAGAACACCTGAGCTGGAACCCCCTCTCCTAACTACCACACCACACCAACGAAGGGATGTTTGAGGTACACGGCGGTTCTTTAGTGGTACTAGGCTCGAACTAGGGACAAGCCAGCCACGATCCGATACTTTGACTACTAGGCTATCGCGGTCACTTTCACTTGTGAAATGGCTCTTTTCGCGCTGAACTTACCTTATCCAGTAATCTTGAAACTTAAATGAATTAAATATGTGACATATAGACAAATATATTGCTTTAGTTTCATTGGTCTATAATATTTTTTTCTTGGCGTTGGGATTTTTTCCCCATCAGTGCATTTTAAATGCCATATGGAGATGTGTACAAAGACGTTCTTTTCTCTTCTATGTACAGAACTTCACTAGAAAACTTTGTTCACTCTGGAGGATCCCTAAATCTATCCAAACTTGCCTTTCTAGTTGGATTGATTGATGATTTATTATAACGTTGCACTATTAAGATACGCTAGGGTTACCCGGTTCACTTGGAAGTTATTTTTTCTACATTTACGTATTAAACATTGTAATATATCTAATACACATAATGTTTTCATCTTATCACATTTTACATTAGTACTGCTTTTTTCCTGTTAAACATTTAGTCATACAGCATTTTTTTGGATTTCACAAATTCAAAGAGCTCTATTAACATCTTGAAGATGGTAGGAGTGAAAATCTCATGATGTGCAAACAAAACTATGTGAAAGTGCCCCCCTAGAGGGTGCCCTTATCTTAGATTATCTGCGTGAGCTAGAGGTGTAGAATTTACAAAAGGATCAGACATGTCTATATTCTTAATATGTCTTTATTAAGAATTTTAAACTTAAACCTTTAACAGATTAGATAGTAATTATATATGTGAGAATCTACGATGAACAAACACACAATACAACTAATACCGAAAGAAGTAACTCGGACCACTATCAATATCTATATATATAACCCGCCTAATCTTAATTCCAATAATAACGCAACTCCTAATATTAAATAGTCAATCCTACTTTAATCCAATCGTAGCTCCGATACTAGGAAGTGGCGTCTTTACGCGAGTGCAATTGTATGCACCTTGACCTAATGGCTTTATCTTCGGAATAACCTCTGTTGGTCGTCCTTTAACGATTGTATCAATCTCTCACATAACATTTCCCAAATTGCCATTCCACTTACTGAAGCTTCTGTTATTTAAAAGCTATCTAATTTGTATTTATCTTAACGTTTCAATTCTTGGGTTTTGGTTGAAAAAGAGTTGCCATTAATCTTGGCCCCAAAAGTACCCAAAGGACATGTTAAAGAAGAGACGCGTGAGCCCGTCACATCTATGTTCCTAAAATATAGATTGAAATATAATTTAATAAATATTAGGAAATATATATATGCATAAATAGTAGACCCATTTTTGATTTTAATTTATTAATGAAAAAATTTAATAATACCTTCAAAAGAAACTATTAAATATCACATTCCCCCTTTGATTTAGTCACTGAGAAAACAATCGTTTTTATTCATTATCTATTCTTTGTAACACCATCTTATGTTGCAAAAAATAAATATTGATTATTTTACCCGTAATTCTAGATGTAATAATTTTTAATATCTATTTTTGTATCAATCTTACTAATGAAAATTTTTCGTAAAAAAATATCAAGATAAATAAAATTGATCTATGTTCATGAAATATTTTTATTAATCTATCTTAAGAAAATCAGTATGTTTCTAATATATTTATAATTATTTTACTGGTAATATTTATTGCATATATCAAGAATTAGAAGTTAAGCAAATATTAAACGCATGATTTAGATAGAAAGCTATCTCATACTGAGTTACATCTAAATCAGTTGCATTTCCTACTACAGAAGTAAAAAATGAGAAGAAGAAATTATTCTCAGCAAGCGAGTAGTTTTAAATTATTTCTGTTCTTGCAAGAAACTCATGGAAGTAGTACCAAAAGACGATTAAATTAAAGAAAGAATACGTTGGCAAAAAGTGAAAAATGAATTTCTGAAATGAAATTATGTTACGAGAAATCTTTTTATTTCCATTACAATGACAACTTTGGATACCAATTGCATTTTTTTATACAGCAATGTCAAAAAAAGAATGCTAGAATTTTTATAGTAATTGTTTTCTCCCAGAGTATTTTTATCTATCTTTTATTTGCAGTGTTAAAGAATTATATTTAGCAATTTTTTCAACAGAAATATATGTATATATATGTAATAACAATATATATACTTTATAATTTCTAATCTTATGTTTTTTTTATCCAAATAATAATTACGATTACCCTATTTCGAAACTCTAGTCTTATTTCATTTCAAGGGATTAAAACCAACATTTTGGAAGGTTTAATCTTAATTCTTTGTTAAGGAGGGTATCCGAATATCCTAAAATCCTGGGTTTTTTTTTTAAAAAAAATTGACTATTTTTTTATGATTATTTATTTTTTAATTGACTATTTTTTATGACTTTTTTAATTGACTATTTTATAGACAATCTTATTATCTTTATAAAAATACCAAGTATTTTAATTTCCATTTACTAGAACAAAAACTACAAGCGTTTTAGTAAAAGCAGATGCCATAATTTTACAGAAGATGTCTAACTTTAAAATAAGTTTTACTCGAAATATGTTTTTTTCGAGAAGTTCAAACAGGGACAGTTAATGCTCAAAAAGTTTTTAAAATTATTTGCTGAAATTTTGTGTGTATGTTCTGTATAACAGTAAAAGTGTTTTAACATTCAGATTTATCAATCACTGTTTTATTACAAAATTTACAGTTCTTTATGTGAATGTAATCACTGTTTTTTCAAGCAATTTCATATAACAACCAAGATAAAGTGCTCTAGCTTTTGTAAAAATTAAAATATCTCTTCTCCTGAAGGTCATTTCAAAAAGGAATAGCAAAGTAATGCATCAAAATTGAAAAATTGAGAATTTTTTTATTTACTATATGTACAGAGCGGACTCCGTTTATGTAATTGTTTGTCAATTTTTACCCATTTTTTCCGATTTTAGTAGTAATAATTTATTTTTCTCTTCTTAATTTTAGCCTTTTTTCCTTAAAATGTACTAAATAAATCTGAAAACCACACAAAAAATCTCCTTATCTCCACTTTTTTTAAAAATAGGTCGCAAGTAGTCGGATACCTTATATGATTAGACCTTAAATAATTTGACAGATTTGTTGGCAATTCCTAGAACCAGAATATTATAATAGCTTAAACGTGCCTTCCTAAACGGTTAAAATTTTTCCTAAGACACGTACATAATTTCTAAAAGTAACTTATATTTCCCTTCACTTGAGCACATGATTATGTTTTTCTCATTTATTTGCCCCAATTTAAATTTAGGGAAAGCATATTTTGGCACTCTTGGGAGAGGATGTTGAATTTTCTCTTTAGATATCATACATAAATAGCCACTTTCTCCCCTATGTTTAAATTACGTAAATAAATTCTTTGATTGTCACTTGGCCTTACTTCTGTCACGTCTACATTCAACAAAGATGAATGCACTACATATATATAAAATTATTTACCTACGTACATATTATATATATATATGTGGTGTGCTTTTGAGTTTTATATCATGAACTAGTATGGCTTACAACATAAAAATATAACAATAAAGCATAATACATCAAAATCTTTTTGAAATTTTGTATTACATATAAGTGACGAGGAAATTGATGAGAAACCAATCAAGTTATTTTATTCTTCATTTGGTGGAACTTAATAAAATTTTGAGTATTAAAACCTATAACACATACCTGTTCCAAGAAAAAGTCAATGGACCAAAAGATGCTCGATGTACCTTTTCTAAGAAACTATTGTTTACAGGTATTTAAGTTTTTTATAATATTTTTATAATGATGGCTAATATATAATGAAATGAGTTTTTTGTAAAAAAAACTCAAAATTTATTTTTACAAATTTTTTATGTGAAAAATAGGTCAAATTTCCCTATATTTGACAAAATATTTTATAAATTATGAAAAAATTCAAATTTAGCTAAAAGCTCATTTCAGTGTAATGAGAAATGTGTACTATAATTGTATGAAAAATTTCAAGCATGTACATAAAACAGATTTTGAGAAAAGGTAATCGAAAACAGCCAATGTAACATTGTCGATATAGAAGTTTCCTACTCTTCTTAAAATAGGATGAACATTATGCTCTATATAGGACGGTAAAATTTAATTATTTTCTGATTTCGTTTTATATATTGAAATTATATGTAGTCTTAATGAGGATGATATTTCTATGAAGATTATAATGGAATAGTTAGAATAATAATAAAAAATGTTCGGAAAGCCTCTAAAGAAAGATAAACCACTGATACTTCGTATGTTTGTTTTATTTATATATCTGTGGTACAATATCTATTTGTTACATATTATTTTTTCCTTAGCCTTAGTTTTTAAGTAGCATAATATCACCAACTTTTTATTTGCTTCAGTTAAAGATCTAAACATGAATTTTATTCGTAAGCTCTTTTTGAATACTCACTTTTCCAAGTATCTCTTAATCCTTTTGTGATATAAAGATTATATATTGAGATAATTATAAAAGTGAAACAATTAAAGGAAAGTTCTAGAAAATTGCAAAATGACAGAGATATCACTATAAAAAATGTGATATACTTCTTAATGAATATTTTATAGAATAAAAACTGATATTAAAAAAGCATCAGTCAAAATTAATGATGAAGTGCTATAATTATAATTTATTGTAGAGAGGAAAAATATCCAGAAAATAGATAAACAAAACACTGAAACTATCGAAGAAATTTAATATTCAATAGAAGTTTTGAGTAGAGAAATTATGTAAGTAAGAAATCAAGATTCTGAAAGTAAATGAGGACTGATTTCTAAACTGCATTTGTCGGCAGTAAATTCAGAAAATACTTATTCAGCTTTATAAAAAAATTATAAAATTTTTTCTTAGGAAAGGGGGAAAGTAATTTTAATAACTGATGTCGGAATCATGAACTTTTTCATGTATAAAAGTTTGTAAAGAACGCACTTATAATTGCGAGACATTTTACATTGTATTAAGCCGGTTGCACAATAAGAGATCTTGGTCTTATATTAGATAACGTACCTAAATATTGCTTAAAACACTCGAAAAACACACTTATTTACTCGAAAACTATTCAAACAATAGGAGAAAGAATACATAAATGTTTCTGTACATATATATTGTACAGTAATGCATCATTTTTCCCCTTTAAGCAAAAACTATTATTACTGAAATTTATTTAATCCTTTATGTTTTACATTTGAATCAAAATGTGTTTCATTGTAAGAAATCGTTATGTTACGTTGCAAATATTTTGTAATGTTTATTCACAATCATTCTAAAACACAACTTTTAAACCTTACTTAATTTGCAGGAAATACTTCTTATATGTAGATTTTATACAAATTATATAAAAAACTAGTTTTCTGCCTTAAATAATGCATAACGATATCTCGTTTGCAAATTATGAGAACTGAATTAAACTAAAAATACGGGAGTATATATATATAAGTATATATATTCAGTTCATTTGAATAAGTTCAATGCAGCTAATGACGAATATTTATAAGAAGTCGTATCTTAAAGAAACGTATATAGATTATATTTGTGTAACTGATAGTTCTTTTTGTCAGTCCTAAAGGTATATTTTTTCACAGTTACAATTAATTTAGAGAGGTTTGCATTATATAACGTTCACACATCCTCAAACTGCTCTTCAATTTAATTCACAGAATTAAGGAATTTATTGAATATCGTGGTTTTAAAAAATACAATTTGAATTTAAGGACCTGAAGAAATTACTAATGCTATTAATATTTACAGTTTCCTAGTAAATGTTAACAAATTTAAAAACATAAATTGTTAGCTCTCTCCCGAATATATAATAGCATGCTTAAGTTTCCTTTTTTAGCGCCTTTAACAAACAGGTCAGTACCAATTCTTCTTAAGTTAAAAATCTGTTTGAGAATGTTAAAAAGTAATCTGATTTGATCATATTGCAAAAGAAAAATTAATTCGTATGTCCCTTGTCTGTCAGCTTCGTTATTTCTCATTGGAAAAATTAAAGATAAGTCTCATCAGGAGAATTTCGATAGTATTTAGAATAATTCGCTTGTATTAACCTTCTTCTATTAAAGTATTTTCATATACTTTATTAATATGCTAAATACTGAAATGAAATGTAAGTAAGTAAAAAATAAATGAGCAAAATGCAAGAATATTGGGGACAATATAATATCGACTTTTTATTAAAGGGACCCATTATTAGGTTAAAAGCTTTAGTTGTCATTCTGATTATTCAATTAGATCTAGGCCAATTGCTTAGTATAAAATTAGAGTGACACATTTAAATTGCTGCATTGAATTACCTCCAGTACAGTAATTTTGAATTTCTGGATTTTATTTCTTTAATACAAAGGCAATATCATTTATTATTCCTTTTGATTGAAGCCATAAGCCATTATTTGTATAACTTTTTTGTGGTATTCTAAACTTGAAATATTTTTCTCGAAAGTTTATTTCACAAGGATGCATAGTTGAAACAGTGGTGGCTCAGATACCGTTCTTAAGGGCCAATAGCGATCAATTTTAACCCCGTGTGAACTAATATATAAGACAGATGTACTTGAAATTCAACAATATCTGAAATTGATTGATTGAATATTAACGTCGCACTGTTCAGCTATACGAGGCTTTTGGCGACGGACCACAATATCTGAAAGCTCTTATGTCATACGGTCTGGAAGTTTGGAATATTAGATATAGTATCAAATGTCCTTTTCATGATTTACGAAGCTCTTAAGATTCGTTTCAAGTCCTCTTGCATATTTCTAGGTGGATGTTAATTTAAACCAACCAATCAAAATTCGCACCAATTACTTTGAAAGTTTAAAGCATCTTGAAACGTAACGTTTTACTTTGAGTAAAACGGTGGAGTGTACTTGCATTTCTGATTTCCTTATCTTTTCCCCTGGCATTTAGGGAGCATAACAATCCTTCTCAGGTCTTTCGAAAATACATCACCATAAAAAAAATTTTTAAAATTTAGTTAACTTTAATCGGTATTAATAATTACATGAAATAAAAATGTTCCTAAATACCAAACTTTATACTCCTTTTTTATACTGAATTACAAAATACAAATAAAATATAGCAATTATACATTTTTAATATATAATTGAAGAAAACACGGACAATCTGTTTTCATCATTCAGCCAAGTTCTTAGCTTTATTATGAACCATCTGGTCATAGAAAATGCCTTATCAGCTGCAGCTGATGTCAGAGGAATCATTTTAAAAGCCTCACCGAGTTTTATAATATTTGAGGATCGATTTTCTATTAGGGGCCAAATAACTGAAATTCTTGCTTCACTATCTTGCTCAAAATAAATCCTTCCCGTTGAGCAATGTAAGACCTTTGTTTTTGAGTGTGGATAGCTTCTTCTAATTTTTATTTAACGTTTTAAATTTATCTTTCAAATTTTTTATGCTCTGTGTACGAGGTGGAAATATGGTTGTTTTCAGTTACGGTTTCAATGAGCAATGATTGTTTCTAGAAGTCTTAGTTGTTTAATAAATATACAATTTTTAACATACAAAATTTGAAGCATAAAATTTTAAATAAAAATATACTTACTGATAATAATAGAATATAACTTAATTAATGTATTATATTGCAATAAAATATTGCGATAAATGATAAAATTTGTTCATCTGATGTTTTTAAATAACGTCTAATTAAAAATAACTGCTTTTCTCCATCTTAATAATGAACATGAGCTCTTTCGTAAACTATATCGTCATTTTGATGTGCAATATTTAACAAAACAACATCAGCTTCTAATATGCCATTTTGCACCAAGCATTATTTTAAGAATAGGTAACCAGAATAATTTCAAGTGTAAAACGAATCTAATACAGTATTTAAAACTTTCTTCGTATGTAATTTGCTAATCCTGGGGTCATTTTGTGCAAAATTTTCTCTCTTTATCTCTCATGAGAGTTTTTTTTTTAAACTGTTTAATTTATAATGCACAGCTGTTAAAGGAGAGTGTGTCGGGGTTTTATCACGCATTCACTAATCCTCTTGGGGAATCTTTGGGCCAGAATGGCATTTCAATCCAACCTTCCCAAGAAGAAAACGCGATATGTAGATTAGGAACGATTATATATATTGGAGCTTTGTATTCGTGAGGAGGTCGGCCGGAAGTCGGAGAGTATTTGATCAAGTCGGATAATAATATATAGAGAATATTAAAGGAATAGAAGACAAGATAAAAGTTTGGTTGCTGATCACTGTGTGATATCGGTAAGCGATAGATTATTAAAGTTTAATTATAGAGCGGATTCTAGCTAGTTAAGGAATCGGCTATAGATAAAGATTCGGAGGTTAATTTATCATAAAGATGGTGAGTAAGATTTAATGCTTTATTTGCTAAGAATTGTTAATTACGTCATATCACTCCAGATCGTTTTCCTCTAAGTAAGACTTGTGTTGCATTGCTTAATATATATTGAGATAATAATAAACTAGATTTATTATTGAAGGTTCGAGTGGTCAATCTTTTATCCCTACAAACCTGGGTCGCGTGGAGGAGGAGATGAAACCCCCGGGCCAGGGGGTATCACAAGAGGAACTAATTCAGATTTATAAGTATTCTTTAATTTCTAGAGGATTCGAATGAAAAAGTAGTTTCTTTTTTACTTTTCACACTACTCTATTTTTATTTCTGTGAGCAAAAGAAGTTGTAATAATATGAAGAATAAGGAATGTTATATATAATAAAATGATTAAGATGCGTATATATATATATATATTCAAATATAGCTACTTAGAAAAAATGATAATGCAACTCATCTAGACTGCAGTTTGATTAGTATATCTCTGATTAAAGATCATTTTCATCAAACTCTTCCTCCTAAAAAAAATGACTTAAAAAGTATTTTAATATTTCTTCTTTTATTATTACTATTTTTTTACCAGTTCAGTAAATTTATACAATAGAATTTTAAACTCTACTTTTGTTGTTATAATATGGGGCTACGTTATTGATATTTAGTGAATATAAATTCCTTCTTGTAAAATAGCTGTGTGTTCAACCAAGAACAACAATTCAAATTTTGTATATGTATTTTGACTTAAAAAAATCCAATGTAAAATTCTGCTTTTTATTTCACACATTTATTAAAAAACTCTTATTTACAGTACATTTAAAAAGCATAATAATATATTCTTCAACGAAACAATTATATCCTCAAATTTGTTTTATTAACAGGAAATTATGTAAAATAATAAATTTATGTTCAAATAAGAACTAAGATTTTGAATAAATTAATTAAAAATGGATATTTATATTTGCTTTTTAAAACTTAATTACGGAATTCAGTATTAAATATATTATTATTGTCTTCCCAAGATTCCCCTTTTACAGCATTCATTTTTCCTTTTGATCAACAATGCAATAAGTATACAGTATTAAAAAAATCTAAAATGTTGAAGAGTTCAATAACTGTTAACGGTAAAATTAAAAATTAAACATATATGTTTCAAATATAATGAAATAAAGTATTAATGAATGCTTGCTTCCATAAACAATGTGATTTAATCATGGAATTCTGAATTGTTGTACACTGGAATTTGTTTATTGTTTTTGTAAAATAAGATTTTCAATATAAATTTGTTATTAGCTGTTTATTACGTGAGAAATATTTCAAGAGTAGTATTTTGCTTTTTAATTAATATTTCACAGTTTAGCAGAAAACTGATTAACTTGGAAAACAAGAGAGAAGCAATTTAAATTTGCATTCGTTGGATATTTGCCATAATATTGAAAGAGCTTAAACAATCACTTTATTTCCTATATTATTTTTCTTATAATTATTCATTGTAAATAAAGCGAAGTAAAAGACTTTTTACATTAAAGAAATATGAGCGAATTTTAGCTTTATCCAATCGTTATTTTTGCATATTTTGTGTGCAATTAAAGGTGTGTTGTTCTAATTTTGTTGCAAAAAAGCAACAATTTCAAATTTTAAGTGAATAAATATTGAACAGTTTTTATGTGTGTGTGCCAAATAATTGCTGACATTTCCTTTCGATTTTTTAATACTAAGCTTTTTTAAATAAAATGATTTTCCAAATCTGCCAGTAATGATATAATTTTAGAAAATTTATCAACGTATTGTTTAGAATGGTATTAAAACCAGTTGCAGTTAAATTTACCCAGCTGAAGTTTTAATTACGTATACTAATTCGCTTCTTATCTTCAAATATTCTTTTTTTTGTCTCTATGAAAAATGTCGATACAAAAAATTCTCGACTTTGTTAAATACATTTACGTTTTAATGAAAACGATGATGTGTATAAAAATGTATGTTTAGGTTTCAAGAAATCTGCTTTATCAAGAAGTTTAAGCAGTAAATATAGGATAAAGATACAAAAAATATCCCAATGCTGCGAATCTATTAAATATTAAAACAAAAATTCAAAGCATTTAAGTCTTGGAATGTAATCAAAATAATTTACTGAATTTGGTTCAGAGTTTGAGTGTAAACAAGAGTTTAAGACTTATAAACAATGCAATTTTTTTTATAACTTTAAGTCTTAACTTAATTTTTGAAAATGATAATACAGTATTAAGAAATAAATCAGGAGCATAAATTTAATTCGATAGAAACTCGCAGATTTCATTTTTTAAATTTCTAATATTTAGAGTTATCCATATGTGAGTAGTTTGAAGTATATCACTTAAGCGGTAGTAATTAGAAAGATTCATCATTTTCTACATTGTAAAAAATAGACTTAAAAAATTTGATGGAAATCTTATATCATTCGTAAATGATTTCTGATTTATTAAGTATCCGACTACTTTCGGAACCGTGATTTTAAAAAAGCGCATAAATGGATAATTTTCATGATATTTAGTATCACTAAGATTAGAATATATGTATAAAATTGTTTTAAAGACATTTTGACAAAAAAAATTATTTAAGTATAATATTTCGGGAAAAAATTAACTTAGAATAACTTTTTTCAAAATGTTATCCTTTTGTCAAAAATGCTTCTATTAGAATAATATTTTGCCTGCACATAGCTCAGATCTCTGTACAGAGGCTCAACTATTATTTTTGAAAAATTCACATTATTTTCAGAGTTACAACCATTTGAAATAATTATCGGCGTTTTTTTTTCTCAAAATTTCTCTCCTCTGTTCTCGTAAAGCATGGGTAAACCCACTTCTAAGTTATATATTTCAAAAATTCTAGTTGAGCCTCGGTACAGAGGTCTGAGCTATATACAGGCAAAGTATTATTATAATAGAAGCATTTTTGACAAAAGGAGAATATTTTGAAAATTGGTCATTCTGTTCTTTTTTTGACAAAATATAGTACTTAAATAGTTTTTATTATAATACTAGTCTTAAAACAATTTTATATACATTTTCTAATCTAAGTGACACTAAATATCATAAGTATTATCCATTTATACGCTTTTTCAAAATCACGGTTCCGAAAGTAGTCGGATACATTAAAGTTGTGTGCTTCATAATATTGCACAACTGACTATTACCGATCCTTCTAAGACCTTCCTCGTATTGTTGATGGAAAATATTGCAAAAGGAGTTGTTACTTCTTTTTCCAATCTTCCACATTCCTTTACATCAAGCCCAGTTAGGCTTACTGGACAATTCATTATTTCACATGGCAATCTTGGTCCAATTGAAGTTCAATCCTACAAGTAGTCTAGTTACGGAATTCCTCGATCTATCACTGCGATTTCACAATCATTCCGAATTTTTCGTTAGTTCCTACGGTTTCTAGGAGCGTTTTGACATGGGCCAACTAGGCCCAGGCCCTCGGCCTAGAGGGGTCTCTTCCCGTATTTGACTGCGCCTCCATAAGATCATGATCCGAATAATTTTAATCATTAAATGGTATTCCTAGGAATATTTTCAACGAAAAAAAAACCCAGGAATTTCGAAATATATGGCAATTGGCAACTGTGGAAAGACTGCATTACAATGACATGTCCAGGTCTAAGTCTTTCATCATACACTATATATCATTACTTATTTAATTGAAAACAGACAGTCGAGTTGGTTTGTACTTAGGTTTGTGAGATTGTGAGAGCTGCTTGTGCTTAGATTGTTGATTGTTTTGTACGAGTGTTTGGTAATGTATGCTGTATGTTGTCTTCTAAAAATTTATAGGTAAGAAAATACAGTCGGACCTCTATATAACGAAGTCGTCAAATTCCGAAAGAAAGTTCGTTTCATGGAAAATTCGTTATATCAATTTTCTTTATGAACCTTATAAAACAAATTTTAAATTCGTATAAGCACTATTTCTAAAAAAAATTAAATTATTCACACCTTTTTGTAAATTACTATATATTTATTTCATATATCTTACCTATAAAAAAGAAAGAAAGAAAAACTGCAACGAAAGTTTCTTGACGTCTTTATCCACTTCCTGAAAAATTAAATATTTTTCTTTGATGTTCAAGCGCTTGCGTTTTGATATTTTCGAGCTACAAGAAACGATGTTACCAGCACGACTGATCAACACTACAAATGGATGGAGATTAGTTCAATGACACGGGGACACGAGACAACTCTACTGAGGGTGAAAGGGGATATCGAAGATGTTTCTAGTGAATTGGACAATTAGAGGTTAAAGGTTGCACTTCATGGATGAAACGCCCAGAATTCTATTGCTCTCAGCGAGTTAAACAGCTAATTAGACCAGCTCAAGATTTATGACAGCTGTAAATGAGTTAAAAGAATTACTTGAAATGTAAAGAAATACTTAAAGAAAAAGGGAGAAAAAAATTGAATTTTGAGAAGAAAAAGTTCGTTATACAGAAAATGCACTTCACTATAAGGGAGTTATTTTACGAAGAAAATTGTGAAATGTTCTTGGTTCCAGGAAAAGTCCGCTGTAGAGAAAAATTCGCAATATAGAGGTTCGTAATATGGAGGTTCGACTGTAGTTGATTTTGAAGATATAATGGTTTTGTGAATTTAAAACGTAGAAAACGAATTTTTTAACAAATTTTCATTTTATTATGGATTGCTCTTGTTGATATTTACATGCATAAAAGGTTCGCAGAAGGGGAAAACTTTTGCATAAGAGCCTAGGACCTCAAGTAGTCTTAAGAAGTCCTGCTGGTTGTATGACTAATGATAATTCTGTTCAAATCTGCCCAAATGCATATCTTTTGTTTCTTTATTTCTGCAGGAATTTGTTCACTTTTAATCTAGCTCTTGGGTGTGCAGCACATTCTTTTTAATTCATGTACTCTTATTTTATTTTATTAAATGTCTTGAATTTCGAGTAATTTCGATAACAATATTTTTTTAACTAGACTATTTTCCATGGTTACTAGGAAGCTTTTTTATTAGTTCTACTTTTGATATAGTATTAATGAGTATTCTCTTTCTTATATTGTAATATTTATGTGAATTTAGTCGGCATTTAAAAGGCTTCTAGGTACAATTTATATTTCTCAAGAATAAATTAATATATTAATATAGTGTCTCCAGAGAGAAGATTAAAAGCATACTGTTGTTCTCTGACTTTTTCAATCTTTTGCAAAAAGTATTAAAATAATTTACAAAATATTAGTTAATAACAGAAAATAGAATTTAGATGAGGATCAATTTTTATGCAGAATAAATTTTCATGAGTAATGCTTCAACTAAAGTTTCATATACAATTTAATGTTTTTGGTTCCTCTATACTAAAATAAATTTTCTTTTAAACTTAATTATAAAAAAAACAAGATAAAAAGAAACTTAATTTACTTTTTGAAAAATTGTATCAGCTCGCTGTGAAAAGCTGTTGATGTAGAAAAAGAATAAGAGAAAAGAAGTATTTCTTTTAGCGAGTTACGTGTCAGTCAATTTTGAAAAACTATCTCTGCAGTGAAGATAAGATACATAAATGCATCTTCACGTTGTGAAAATGACAGTCTCGTAAATGTATTCGATTTTATATGCTTCAAATCGGACATATCGTGTTTTATATTTTTATTGTTTTTTTATTGATTTCGTACCTTAAAAGGGTTTTGAAATTTCTTTTCTACGTTGAATTTGATATGCTTATTGCTTTTATTATTCTTTTACATTACTGTATCAAAAATAAAATAATTGAAGTAATTATGTAATATTTTTCTTGTTTTCGAATTATTTATGAATCATGAACTGGTTAGATTCGATAGAAATTTGAAAATTTAGTGAAAATAGGAAGGGGTTATTTTTCCTGTTTAAGAAGATTGCAGTTCACATTTGTTTATCATGAGTTAAGTTTAAAATGTTAAGAGATATAATTCTATTTTTCTCTCCCCTATTCGATGATTATTCCTCATTTTATTAGGAAAAAATAGGCGTAAATAAAAACAATTTGTTTTTAGTAAAAATATGTTGTAGTGCACATTAAAAACTACTTAAAATATTTTTGAGAAAAGCATGCGTATATAGCAGTTATCTGATTTTAAATAAAATGCCAGGACAATCCATAGAAAAATGCAGATTGGGGAAACGAAAATGCCTTTTTACCAGAGAAGTATTAGAGTTAATTTGGACATTTAATGCCGTAACAAGCAAATTTCAAATTCTAAAGTATTTTGATTTTGTCAATTGCATAAGCAATGTTTTATTCGAGTCCATTATAAATTAATTTTATAGATTCATAACAGGAAGTTATTGTCATTTAATTCTTTGATTGTATAAATTACAATATTTCCAGGAAGTTTCCTTTAAGTACTTGGGAAACTAATTAATAAATTATTCAACAAAAAAATGGTCGTATTCTTTAAAAAATTACAGTAATGGAATATGTGTTTGGATTATGACCTATATTTGTTCTTATCCATATGTTATGTACTTTTGAACTTGTGTGTCGTTATCTCAACTGGTGTCGAACAACTGATGAGAGAATCTTCTCAATTTACGTAAAGACAGTACAGCCCCGCGATTGATTAAGGTGTTCGTGAGTATATGATCGACTTTTCTTAGGTTTATATATCCCAAGAATTAAATATCGTAGCTCCATCCATGTTAATCGTAGAAAATCTGGAAGATCCAAGCCACTTAACAAAATCCATATCGCCCTTTTTCTTGCCCAGCCATTTTCTTCAACTGTTTGTTGTAAGTAAATACGCTTTTTCAGTAAATCTAGCATTCGTTGGACAATTACATTGTCATCCTCAATATTGTTCAGCCTTGCTGGGTGGAAAGCGTTAAGAATTGCACAGACGATTTTAACATAATCTTCAATAGATGGTATTTGGACTTTTTTATATAATATTGTTTAAAGCTCTCCACTTCTTATGCTGGCCGTTTACTGCTTCTACTACCCAACGAATCGATATCACCAAACGTGTCTTGTTAGCATCTTCTATAGACAACTGTGCTTGTTTGTCCAGGAATGCCGGCATTTTAGGTACTAGGTCCATTTCTTCTAAAAGCTTCAAAAATGACCGATTTGTGGACAAACTATTTTGTTTCGTATCACATCAACAGACTTGATGCACCAAAACAAATGAAAGACAGTTTAAAAGCCTTATTAATGTAGTATTTGAAAACCATAAAATATAGTGGTGCTTAAAGCCCTTAACAGTTTTTTTTAAAATGAAAGTTAGAAATAGCGCTTAAAAATAACAAAATTCAACGAATTTGTCAAGTTTGATGACTTTTTTATGTGACTTCCTATTTTTTGCTCCTTACTATTTTAGAATAAAAATAAAAATCAATACCTAATGTTCCCATAAATATCATAAAATAACTCTTATAAATACTTCTAATTTCCTTGACTATAATGGGCGAAAAAAGGCCGATCTTTACCCACCTCTTTTTGTTCCATTGTCCTGATCAGGATCATCAGGATTAATGATTTTCCATTTTCAGATCCCATCCCACATCTGGCGACTAATTTCAGATCCCATTTACAGATTTGGCGTCTAAAAGTTTTAGTTCGATTAACTATAAAAGGGTGTTTTTTAGTTTTTTAAACTATAATTTATTTTTGGTATTTCTTTTTGATTCTTTAATTATTTTCTGAATTCCCTACGTAATGTGTGTTTAATATTAAATGAGTAAAGGAGCAGAATATACATTGGATATCACCAACGCTTATTTTAAGTTAAGGGGGTCCGGCTCGTCTATAGAAGCCCATGTTAAATTGCTTAAGTTTATGTACCTTTTTCTCAGAATCTACTTACATCTTATGGATAACATTTTTACAGTTGGTTATGTGTACTATTAATAACACTTTAACGAAGGGTTTTGTCTTTTGTTGAACATTAAATTAATTATGAATTTTTTAAAAACTGTCCAAATTTTTTCCCTAAAATTTAGTTTAAAAAAGTCATATCTAAAAAGGTGTGCTAGATATATTTAATTCCCTCCATTAAAATGTGGAAACATGTTAAAAGTCTGTTCAATATTATTATTAGTTCACTACTTACACACTATTAGATTCGAATCAATACGGTAATTTAATTAAAAAAATTTCAGGTTTAAGTCAGACAGCATTACACACAAGTTACAGAAAAACATCTACATCTCTGATTCCAAGTTTAATTGACCCTTCTGTAACATTTTAGTACGCCTTATCGCGACTCTTATTTCATTTCTTTAATTTCTTCTTCCAAAACCAAAAGTTCACCCATAAAACAAACGCATTTCAGAAAACGCAGAGGGGGCTTTTCCGAACTTTTATTGATTATACAAAGACGAAGCGGTGGTAGGGAAGAAAGATGGTGTGTGTGGGGAGGCTTCCTAAAAGAGTGGATCACGCTCACGTTCAGAAGAAGGATCGTGAACTTGATCCCTCACCCCCTCCTCTCAGTGGGTGATCCCAACGGAAACTGCGGCGGGCGCCAATAACTTGCACGTCTTCTCCGACATTTATCACGGGGCCCTGTCACATCGAATCAGGGCTTAATATTTTGCGCCCCCGCCCGGAATAATTGCTCCCTTCCCACCCCGGGCCCATACCCCGCTCTTCCCCCGGCAGAGGAACAACCTGCTAGTTTATTACCTCCTGAAGCGAATTTTAAAAGAAGGTCCGATGTGAACGTTCTTTGGAATGATTCCATATTGTATTAAAATGATTTATTGGAGGCTGTTTATTAAATTCAATACACTAGTACTGAATTCATTATACGTTATCTTCACAATACGATACGTATCCCAGTTGTACTGTATTGTAATGTAGTAATCGTTAATCCTTTAATTTTTATGGTCTTTATTATTTCTTAAAACTTTTATTCTAAGTGGTCATGGACAATATGCTCCAACTGCAAATTTTAACATGTACTTGTACAATAACCAACATTCTGTAAATTGCATTTTTTGTATATATATTTAGTAGAAACGATTAAATGTGGGAATTTTAATTGCTGCTTATCAATTATATTGCTTTTGAAAAGAAATAAATACAATTCCGCCTCTGAAAAATTTTCTTTCTCTCTCTCTTTTTGTTTTAATTATTTATATTTTTAAGCTAAATATGAATACGGTTTGATGTATAAAATTAAATAAAATAAATGTTGGATAGCTGAACACTGTTAACGGATATGTTATTATCACATTTGTTAGGGAAAATTTAAAATCATGGGAAAGTGTTTTTTAAAAAATAACAAATAAAAAAACGGGAAAATTGTTTTAAGTGATAGAATTTTAAAAAGACTTGGGAAATTTACTTACAGCTATTCTAAAAGTTTATTTAAAAATTCAAAAGATAGCAATTATTTTGAAATAATATGCTATAGAATGCAAATAAGTTTAAAAAAAAGGTTTAAAAATATAGAATATTTTTTGCAAAAAAATTTCCAAAAAAAAAATTAAAAATTTGATGTTGATTTTTTAAAAATATATTTAAATTTAAACACAAGTAATTGGGTTCAACCCGATAAAATAAAAATTTTATTTTTAAAGGGAAATATGAAGTGTCAGTATAAAAATAGAAATAATTCAATTCCCTGTTTATAACAATGTATTGAGAATTTAGACAGGAATTTTTTTAAGTCAAGGTACAAAGCAAATCTTAACATTTAATTACTTCAGAATTTTATCAAATTCAAGAATTTGTGTTTCATAGTATGAAAAAAAATTAAGAAACTATTATATGATTCCACTCTAGACAGATACACATAAATTAATATTGTATAGCAGATTAAAGTCTGATCTGACCAAAATGTACAGTTTCTGAAATTAATTCGTAAATCTTAACTTGTACTAAAACGTTACAAATAATGTTTCGACACAAATAATATCCTTAATAAAAGATAAATTGTACGAATAATTCCACGCATTAAAAGCTGTCGAGTTATTGAAGAAGGCAAACTCTTATTTGTGCTAAAATTCTAATTGCATGTTTCTAATTGCGTAATATTTCGCTGTGAAGTTCAGTTTCACTATGTTCATATTATCAATAACTCGCAGACTTGACTTTTAAATACTCAGACTTATCAACTCTAAACAATAATAAAAGACATTTCTAGGTTTGATTTATCTTTTTTTTAATACATTGCTTTTTCGTTTTTTAATTTGGCATTTTTTTTTTCCCTTTGATCTGAAAAATAAGTTTTATATTGAGTTTTCAGAAGGCGTTCGCCCCCCAAAAGGATTTTGTAATTCTTTTTCTGTTTAATTTTGAGATAAATATTTAAAACCAAATAACGTCTGCTAATTTTTTCTTTTTTTGAATGAAAATAAAAGATTTATTTTAAAATGGCCCCTAAAATTAACATGGCTCAAAGGTTACAACTAAATTTTTCCCAGGAGAAATATTCGTATCAACAAATTATAAAGGATGAAAACTTTTTTATTAAAAAAAAAAGGTATTCATAATATATTAAATTAGGAGAAAACGTCTACTGAAAGAAAAAAAAACTGCCCCGAAACTTCCCAAGACCATTGCCAGGCAACTATCAAGAAAAAAAAGTTTCAGTTCCAAAAAGAAGATCCGCCAGCCAAAGATTCATTGCATCGAAACTAAGAATGTACCTTACAACAATGTTATTAAAATCATTCATAAAGATTTAAATTTAACAACTCAATGGATGGGTGTATTTAAAGGGCTGTAGTAAAAAAAAGGGGAAAAAATTTTATTGTTCAAGCGGGAATGAGAGTAGAAATGGCCTTAGTGCAAAAAAGTTTCAAAGGATCCATGATAGTTGCAAGATTTCTAACAAAGGCAAATTAAAAATCAAAAGTCTCAAGAAACCAACCCGAATTCCCTTTTCTATCAGAAAAAAATTTTTGAACCAATTTTTAAAAAAAAATTCCAGCCTTATATGGAAACATTATAAATTTGAGCTTCAAAGAACAAAGCCTCTATCTCCCTCTGAGTCAAAATTTCCCCTTATTTGAAAGAAAGAATAAGAAACGGAATAAAGTGTATCCCATTTTATAAAATACATGTAAAAACAGCCTAATTCCAATGGATTTGTGCTTCCGGTTTATTTAAAACATTAGGAACACCCTCCCAAACACGAACGGACTTTGGGAAAAGGGTTTTAAGAGGAAAGGAGTAATATTGGCATGATAGAACTAAGAAAAAGTTTACTTTCATAGAAAATTCGAGTTAGAGCTATTGTCAAGAATCATGGCTATCAAACAGAAGCTAATTGCTCCCCAAAATACGGCATTTATAGATAAAAATTAACTATCAAAATCGTTTCCATACAGTTCGAAAAGACCCCTTTTGGGGGTTAAAAAATTACAAATTGGTAATAGGGAAAAAAGCATGGTATAACTTGATTCTTCATGCCTAATAAACTCAGTGGTTAACCAGAGATAGGTAATGGAATGTGACTTTTCCCATTTCCTTAGTAAAACTAAGAAATACACTTTTTCATATACTTTTCTATATTTTGTTAGTTTAATATCAGTTCTAAATTGTCATTCAACATACCTTTGCAGCCTGAGACATAGCACATTTTAATATTGCGACTGTTTAGAATTGCCCAAAAGTTGTTCATATAGAAGAAAATGTCTTGAGTAAAATAATTATGAATAGTCTATAAGAAATAAAAATGTAGTGTTTATGATTGGTCATATAGCATAAAAATTATTTTTTGAATTTTATTTTTTGTTGCTTTTGATTATTTTTAAAGGGAAAAAAGTTTTAAACTCCTACCAATCTTTTTCAGATTTTTCTTGTTTTTCTTTTTGGAAAGAGCAATGCATTGGGATTTATTTCACTCATTAATACTTAAATTAATGCTTTTTTAAGGTTTTTCTAATTTGCTCTTTTTTTTTTATACCGGGGTATGGGGCCCGGAAAGTGAGTTGTCATCGCGAACATCGTTGTCGAATCGCGGGCTCGAACCCTAATGCCACTGAAGAACCGCTGTATAAAGGGTGATGTACTTTAAATCTGTTGAAATTGAACGTCACCCCGTTGGTTGGAGGGTAGAAGAGGGGCCCAAGCAAGCGTCACACGTCAACCATTTGACGAGGACGGTCATTAAAAGCCTTTGTGTTGCTTTAGAGTGCGACGAAAATTAAATCAAATCGTACTGTGTGATGTTTTTAAACCCCTTTTCACCAGAGTAATTTTTTTCCCCATGAGAAACCCCCCGTCTGACAGACGGGTACGAAAATTTTTTTAAATTTTTATTACCTTGGGGGGCTCTTTTTAAATGTCCTTATAGCCAAAAATTGGTTGGCTCAAATAAGATGTGGGGAAATAAACCAAAACAAATATTTTTGTCCTAAAATTTGGGAATATTTAAAAACATTAAAAATATTTATATTCATGTAAAGCAAAAAAAAAATACCAAATAAAATATTAAAGTCTATAGGGGGGATAGATAAAAAAAAACCCTTTCGTGAGTTAAAAAAACCCCATTATCACCGGATTCTCTCAGGGGAAACCCATTTGAAGTTTTCAAGCAAACCACCCCAAAATTCCCCCAAAACGTTTCACAGGATCAAAGCTCCCCTTTCCCGATAGGATGAGGGGCGAGGGAAATAAAACTCATAAAGTTTAAGTTTTTTAAAAAAAAAAAAATTTAAAAAATTTTCGAAAACACTTAAAAATTTTTTTTTTAAAAAAAGGAAATTCTTTTAAATTTTCAACTTCTTTTTTAATTAAAAAAATTTTTTTTTTTTATTTTATTTCAAAAAAGGTATTTAAAAAAATTTAAAGCAAATTCAACCATATTTTTTTCACCCCTTTTAAAGAACGGTTCCAAATTGATTTAAAAAAATTTTTTTTCCCTCCCCCCGGGGCAAGCCGGGCCCTATAAAGGTGGGGGGCCAAAGAACATAAAAAAAATTTTTTTTTTAATTATTTTTTTGGGGCCACTTTTCCCCATCACACCAAATATTTTTTATTCCCTTAAACCCTTTTAAATTTTTTTCTAATTTTTTTATTCCCCAAGGCAATTTAAAAGTAAAAAAAAATTGTTAAATTCAACTAAAATTAAAAAAAGCCTTTCCCCCTCACAAAACGTAAAATATAAAAGTGGATCCCAAAATAAAATTTCCCTGATTTTAAAACCCAAACCCCTTTTTTAATTTTGTAAAAAATTAAAAAAAACCCTTTTTTTTCCGTAAAAAAAATAACTTTTTTATTAAAACCCATTTTTTTTAAATGTTTTTCCAATTTGGGCCAAGGTCGTAAATAGGTTTTTAAACGTCGCAATATAAAAACGAAAGTGTTATTGCCAAAAAAACTTTTTTAAATTTTTTTTTGAACTATGGTCGGGCGGGGAGTTTTCTTTAAATGGAAACCCCCCAAAGCCCCAATCACCCCAATGAGTACTTTTTTGAGTAAACGTTTAAAAAGTGCATCTGCTCCAAACGCGGTCCTTAAAGGCAACGGGGCTAGATCTCCACCACAAGTCCGCCACCTTTTTAAAGTTTTTGGCCTATTTCTTTTAACAGGTTTTGGGCCAATTGAAAACCCAAAAAAGTTTCCAAAAGTGAGTTTTACAGTGAGTTTTCCCTAAAATTTTTTTTATTTTTTTTTAATTAAAAAGGGCCCGAAATGGTGAAAGGTGGGGTTGATCCCGGGTCGATCCCCCCATGGCCCTTGTTTTTTTTTCCGTTTTGATTATAACCCATGTATATAAAAGAAAAAATTTAATTTTAAGTATTTGTTAAAAAAATTTTATTAAAATCCAACCAATTATTGAAAAAATTTTCAAAAATTTAAATTTTTTACTCTTTTTGTTCCCGAAAATCGAAAAAAAAAAAGGGTTTTGGGTTGGGGGGCGTTCCGCTTTAAATTTATAGGGAAAAGGGTTTGGACTTTAAAAACCCCCACCCCTTCAAAATTCCTGTGTGGGGCCATTTGGTTTTACAATATTTACGCTTTTTTTACTTCTTTTTTTAAAAAAAAACTTAACTGATTGAAATCTGTTTACATTTTTTGGTGGTTTATCCCAAAAAACCTTTTTTTTATTCAGTTTTTTAAAGAAACGTTCACTTTTTTTTTTTTTAAAAAAAAGTTTAAACCTTTTTAGTTTTATTAAATTTTTTGTTTTTAAATTTTTTTCCCTCACACCCCCGTGCAAAAGTGTGGGGGAAATTGTTCCCAAAAAAAACCCACTGTTGTCCCCCAATAATTTCCAAGAAATTTTAAAATAAAAAATACAACGCATTATAAAACCCAAAAATAAAAGTACAAAAACTGAATCCGACTTCCAAAAAGTTAAGTTTAGAGTGCAAATCCTATAAAATTTAAATTTCTTTGAAACAATCTCAAAAAAAAAAAACGCCTCTACCCCTCAACACTTGCACAACGTGTTTCTTTTCCCTTTTGTCAACCCCCAAATCCCCCCTTTAAACAATCCCCCCCCCTTTTTTTGGGACTTTGGGGGCCCAAAATATTAAATTCTCTGGAAAACCCCATTATCATGCAATATTCCACCCGGGCCCCCAAAAAGGGAAAAGAAGGACATTCCCTTAAAAGGGGCAAAACGACGGGGCCCCCCTTAACCCCTTTTGGGGGGCCCCATTTTGTATGGTAAAGGGGAAAACGGGGGTCTATCGCCCGGGGGGGTTTGGGGATTTCCCCATCAAAAACAATCCGTCATGTTTTTTTTAAATTTTATATGTCGCAAGGGCCCTTTTTCTTTGTGTTGTTGTGGTAATAACTATCACCCGCCGGAATTATTAAAAGGGGTTTCGTAAAAAAACCTGGATCGGTGGGGCCACCATTTATCTGGAAAAAAAGGAAAAGCATAAAAACCAAAATGCAAAGTTGGTTTTTATTCATGGGTATCATTTGAGAAATTTAATCCCAATTTTATTTTGGGGCCCCAAAAAGAAAAGCTTTTTTAAAAAGTCAGATTTAAATTTAAAAGGTTGTAAATAAAATTTAAACCCAAAATTTTTATTTAACAAGAAAAAAAAAAATTTTTTTTTAAAAGCCCAATCCTATTGGGTAAACAAAAAAAATTTTTATTTTAGTTATTTTTAAAATAATTAAAAAAAACATAAATATGACATACTTTTAAAAGGGAAAAAAAAGAATTTTTTTGAATTTTTTTTTTTATATATGGTGTTTGGATTTTATTTTGTTTGTTACTATTTATTCATTTTTTAAATTTAATTATTTTTTTCACCCCCAGGGAAATTTGCCATTTTTAGTCATGTAACTTTTTTTTTTGTGAGAATAAACCGACAAAAAAAAATGCTTTAAAAAACTGACCAATATAAACCAGGCATTTGAGGAGAATACTGTTAAAAATCGAAAAGTGTAGCTTTGGTGATTTTGGCAGCTGATGATTTTTCCCTATAAAATGAACCCAAGAAGACCAAAACATCTCTGAAAAACAATGCTCTGAAAGCATTGGTAAAAGTGAATCGAACTGTATCTATTGTATTTGCCAGTACATGTATGAAATGTACGAAAAATTGTAAATTATACACCCATCACTTGTTAATCAGCACACCAATACTTCATCACGACAACGCTCAGCCGCAACAGCGCACAAAACAATTGGGAAATTAGATTAATTAAAACATGAAATTTTGCAGCACTCAGCTTATTTACCGGATCTTTCGCCGAATGGTTTTCACTTTTTTAACCCTTTATCTACAGCATTATGATTTACTGCAGTTTTTATTTTATGCAACATTTTTTTTGAGCCACTACATTGAGAATTAAGGGATATACATGAGCAAAATACTCAACTTTGGGGAATTTAATTAGTTAGATCTCTAATTAATTAATTAAAGATATCCAACTGTAAAATTAATTATACACAGTGTCCACTTAAAATAAATAGTCAAATCGTTTTCTAGGGTCTTCATTAACATACAAAAAAATATGGCACTTACCTTTTGACATTAACTATTTTTTCGGAACAGTATCTATCTTCGCAATCCGCTAAAAAAGTCGTCTGCTAAAAACTCAATTTGTGCTATAAAACTATTCACCTTCCCCTCTAAAATACTCATCATAGAACCCGTGCTGCCAAAAATCTTGAAAGAGTGGACTTAAAAGAATATTCCTGCTAAGTATCGTCAGAGTATTCGTAAAAATGATTATTCTATGTAATTTTAAAGTGTGAGTGGTACTTATAAGTCCCGTCGGTAGATAAAGGGTTAAACAGATAGAACAGTTTTTACGAGCTAAGCGATATGAAAATACAGTCTGCAAAATTCAAAATCAGAGTTAATTGATGCCAAAGATCACACAAGATTTCTTTAAGACAGGCATTAAAGAAATCTCGTTGGAGAAGGTGCACTGATAAACACATGAAGAATATTTAGATTAAATAATCATCTTTTGAAAAAAGACATGCAGTTTTATGCATTCACTTAAAAATTTGACATTTCATATACATGCCTCAACTTAATATATAGTCATAAAATTTTTTCCTTTAAATTGCTTTATTTTTAATTTGTTTCTTAATTCAATTCCTACTATTAGCTCACACTCTCTCTCTATATTTTTTTATTTATCTTGGTGGGATTTTCAATCGTTAATAAAAGACATTTTAAAGCTCTCAGTTAAGCTGAAGTTTTATATGCATGATTATTTTGGATGACAATACAGTAATTTAATTATAATTAATAATAATTAATTGATTAAAACTAATTATTCAAAGAATTACAAATACAGCCACGTTGGCATCATTTTTGGCCACTTAGCGACCCTTTCGGTGTGTCAAAACTTAAAAAGGTTTTTTTTCTCGCACTTTAAAGCGCTCATTTAAGCTGAAATTTTCTATACACTATTGTTTTGGGTAAAAATATGATTATTTAATTATAATTAATTAAAATTAATTGACTGAAACTAGTTATTTAAAGAATTACAAATTGGTTGGTTCCATTTTTAGCGACTTGGGTCAAAACTTTAAAAGATTTTTTTCTCCCGTTTTAAAGCATTCAGTTGAACTGAAATTTTATATACACGATTGTTTTGAATGACAGTACGATACTTTAATAATTAATAAAAATTAACTACCACTTACTGTTGTGATTTGGTCCTATGTATATACATATTTATATTAATTGTAACTATTTAGTAAAAAGTAGCTAAAATAAAATTTTTCTTTGTTGATCTAAGTAGGAATTGACTTAAATGTTTTTTTTATATTACTTGTTTTTATTTATTTATTTATTTTTTTGTCAAGACTATACAAGTGATTATTTTTGTAATACACCCAGTCTAAGATCATAGATTTGCACACTTTAAATTAGAGTTTGCCGAGGACCATTGCACTGACTGAGTAACGGGCCATTGTGAGACTGAATTCTATAAAGAGGAAATATTATGTAAAAGTGTTTAATAGACATACGTCTAAGCTTCATGATATATACATGCACACACAAAGAATACCCTAGAAAATTATTATTTTTAAAAAAATTTTTTGATTACAAATAAATACATGTCAGCTCCGGTGGCTGTGAGGTAGCGTGCCCTCTTCGTCAGCCTAAGGTTGCTGGTTCGACTCCGGCTGGAGTCGATAGATTTTCTGGATACGAAAATCGTATGCACGCCTGCCATATAATTATGCGATACGTAAAAGATTCCTTAAGGATCAATTTGGCTCTGGTAATCTCGACAAAATTAAATTTCGGCAATATTTAGCATCCGACGAGAGTTTGAATTGAATAAAAATTCAAACGTCACATATTGGTTGCGGAAGCCGCCGCTAGATGATGTCACCAATGAAATAGCTTCCACTCTTGGGGACTTGCTGTGTCTGCAAAGGCTTAGTTGCTAATATGCAGCCCATTAGAAAAAGAATATACATGAACAACTCTTATTCGCTTTTCGAAACAGTTCAAAATACCCTTGTCACAAAGATTGGATATTATATCTTAGCTCTATCGTTGTTTAAGTATAGTTCTTTGTAATATACTTACAGAAACATCGCAATGTGGGTCATTCTAATTATGATCAACACAGCATACAAAGGTATTTTTTCATTATCATTTACGAGTTTTTTTTAAATGTATTATTTTTTGTTTTAAAAATAATTTAAGCACTGTATTTAACCTAGATTTTTAAAAATTAATTATTAATTTTTTTCCAATTAAAAGAGAGTTGCCAAAGTAAAATATTACATTGAATGTACATCATAAAATGTGGAAAAATAATTCTTTAATTATAAAAATAATAAATTCTATGTTTACTACATGCATGGCAATCATGAATTATATTAAATAAATTTAAAACTAAATGTATTCAATGTAATTGTTTTAATTTATCAACAAAATTCAATAATAAAAATTGTTTTTTTTGCGCTTTCTTGAGTGATAAAGTATAAAATAACAGAATGTGTTTGAATTTTTTGTTGGAACACACATGTAATGACTTTATATATATATATATATAAATTAATTAGACTTATCACATCGTAGTTATTCGTAATACGTTATTAAGTATCACATATTACGAATCTAAAAACCTCTTATTTTGTAAAAAAAAAGAATGGAACTCAATTCTTAGAGTTGTGTGCAAACAATAATAATATCTTAATTTTTTTATAATAGAGATTAAAATGATTGCCTGTATTTTGTGTCGAATCATCCAAATTTCTGCTGATTTAAAAAAATTCAAGATTATTATTTTCAGTTTTTTTTTTTTTATTTTAGCTTACCAGCACCGGTTTCAGTTGGCTTCTGTCACATTTCCAGTTATTTTCTCAAGGGTCAAATATATGCGTATAAGGCAAAAAAAAACAAAAAAAAAAACATCTTTTTGTGTGGTTAAAAGCGATTTTTTTAAATAAAAATTTGTTAATATTTTTTTATAAAAGAAATTATATAGAAGTTGTGTAGTAAAAATTATTTTATAAAAATAAAACTTTAAAAAAATATATGCTTAGACAAACAAAACAACAATAAACATTGAATAATTACCACTTGCTAATAAATATAGTTCTTTTCAGCTATATTATAAATGTATTTCAGTTTCAGAATAAGCCAATTATCTGACATGTTATTCAAAATTTATTTCGCGTCTCGCTTACATGATATATGATTTTAGTAAAGAAAAAATTGACTTTATATATATATAATTAATGGGCTTAAAAAGGTAAAATGTATTAATTAAATTTATAAAATTTTTTAAAATTTTTATAGCAAAAAGTAACATTGGTATGGAGTTCTGTTCTTCACAGTTTTTTAACAATATTGCTTTGTTACGATTTTTTTTTCAAAAACAAAATATTCTGAAGTGCCACAGAATTAAGGATATACTACAATGTCGTGCACACATTGTTTTCAGCGCAGCAAATTATTTAAGCCCTCGTGAAGGCTCGTGGTGACTGCATATATATTTAGTATTGTGATTGGATGCCTCCAGTCGTAGACAATCAGTGGGCGCTTGGTGCATGAGCCAATCAATTTCCAGAATCGTCAAATAAGTAGGTTTTACAAGGTCGACAGTGATAAGAGTATATCGAAAATACACGGATAAAGGGGGCAAAAAAATTAGTGATCGAGAAAACTGTAAAGGATAATTATCCTTAAGTGAGCATGATGTGAGACGGTTAAGCTGTATTTTACGTAGCCAGCGAAGCCAAGTATTAGCTTAAATTATCACCCATTTGAATCAGGATGCCAGTCGTTCAGTCAGTTAATGGACCATGCAACGCTCACTTCACCATATGGGTTTCGTAAGTGGCAGGACCACGAGAGTACCATTTCTCAATGCACGCTACGGACTGTACATCTTGCTTGGACAAGAAAACTTAGAGAACGGGTTCTAGAGTACTGGAAACGAGTAGTATTGAGTGGTGAGAGTCGGTTCCAACCACTTCATATCGATGGGAGGCTGAGAATATGACATCAGGTTCATGAAACTATAGATCTTGCATGCCAGTTTGGAACTGTACAAGATTAAGGCTGCTCAATCATGTCTGGGCTATTTTCTCTTGGCAGTTCTTGGGAATTTTGATACTTGTATCAACCTCCCTCAATTCGATTTGGTATGTAGAGTTCTTAAATGATCCCTTCTATCCCCCTCCCGTTTTTGTTGTACCATCAACTACAAGGAAATGGAATAGTCCAGCAAGACAATCGCTCCTCTCACAGGTTCCGGTTGACTACTACCTGATCGGATGAGTATTCTGATTACCCATTCCTGCACACAATTGAAAAGTAGTACCACTCTGACTGAAATATCGAGTGATTCTGTGATTTGATCTCTCATCCTGCTTACTTTAGTCCAATTGCATGAATTCTCTTAAAATGGTGAAATCTGCTCGTATAGTTAACGATTCCACTTTTGAGTCATTGATAAATTCCACGTGGATGTTTCAGCTTTCGAATGTCCTTGGTTTTGTATGCCATTGGGATGCTTCACTGTAATGCGATGGAGTTTCATCTCCTCATTGTCCTGCAAAAGTTAATCAATTGCACATCATGCATCATATGTGCAGACGCCATATCGTCCCATTTGGATAATTGCTTTTTGGTGCTTTGCTTTCGATACTTACTGCTTCGAGTGAAATTATTGCATTTTCTTGTATTTATTTTCAGTATGCTATATATTTAAAGACCCTCGTCTTTTTCTTGTATAAATGTTCTTAGATTATTATTTTCGTAAGTATTCGACAAAGTAATTTGTCTAGCTAGAAATGCTGTTATTAAAAGGAAAGAGTTAGAATGGGGAAAATTAATACATACTTGAATTAATCGAGACAGAAAAAATGAATTTTGATAAAACTAAGCAATTTTATTCTAATAAAAGTGATAGCTGTTATTAAACAATGAATGGCGTTTATTGCGATCAATTTAGAAATTTTGGAATACCTTGATCATTTTTTCCTTCAAAACATAATATTCACGTGGTATTTTTACTTAAAAAACTATAGTTTGTCTTCAGATTAAAAACTTAATGTAAGTTTGCTTTTGGTATCTAATTTAAATTTTATCACGAATAAATTCACTAAAAATATTTATGCATAGATTTGCAGTTGCTACTAGATTATCAAGAAACTGAAAATTGAAAAGAAAAAGAATATAAAATGGAAAAAAAAGGTATCCTTTTTATTTTCACTTGAATCAAGAAATAGTTCACAAAAAAAAATAGAAAAACAATTAAGAAGCAAAAAGCTGCATTCAACTCAGACTTCATTTGATACGTCTTTTAGAACTTATATGGTTACGAATAATTAAGTTTTCTTAAACTTAGCTATTACTCTTTCTTTATAGTTCTATGTATGTACTCAATATATTCATATCACTATTTCTAAAATCTCATGAAAAATTTTGATCCCTTTCTTTTCCAGGTGTGGTTCAAGAATAGGCGTGCCAAATGGCGCAAACGAGAGAGGAATGCAGCTGCCGAGCTAAAAAATGGTTTTGGCAGCCAATTCAACGGACTCATGCAGCCCTTCGACGACGGCCTTTACCCAGGTTACTCGTCCGGATACAACTGGGCGGCCAAGGTACCCAGCCCCCTGGGTGGGAAGAGCTTCCCTTGGCCCACCCTCAATTCCGTCAACCCTCTGGGACAGTGCTTCAACCCTTCCACGCCACCCGTCAGCATGGCCACAAGCGCGGCTGCACCCTGTCCCTACGCAACGCCCACGCCACCCTATGTATATCGAGAACAATGCCCTACCATGACTTCCAGTATAGCATCCCTCCGGTTAAAGGCCAAGCAACACACGGCTGGTGGGTTTGGGACTTATTCTGGTGGGGTGTCCGTGTCACCCAGACAGACCCCCACTTTGTCACCTTGTCAATATGCAGCTGTGGACAGACCGGCGGTTTAGTAGTCCATGGACTTTGTACAGTATAATGTTCTCGGTCACAGAAATGTTTGTAAGTTATTAAATAAAAGAAGAGTGAGTGTGTGCACACACACAAAGTGCAATAAGACAAAGTGAAGTCATTAATGTAAGAAAAAAAATGCTTTGGGGCCGTCAGAATAACTTTGAGTACTTGAGTGAATAATGCATAAGAAGAGATGGGATACATCATTCAATTAGAGTTTATCATGATCACAGATTTAATTTCAAAAAATGACGAGCCAGGTTTTAGTTCGTTTACAACTATGACATGCTTGAAAGCAAATCGTTTTGATTAGACAATGCATGGACTTAGCAAAGGGACATGATTTATTGTTAAATATTTCTACATAAAGGTTTCCCTGAAGTATGCGTGTCGAAGAAAATGGGTTTAATACAGTTCCCCTGAAGATTAATTTTGAAATGTTCTCGTTATATAACTAAAGGCGAATTTTTTTCAATTGAAAATTCGTTAAAAACCTGTTTCTGCAAGTTTAAAATATGTAAAGTAGTGTTTTTATTTATTGTAAAATTAAAAAAAGCTTGTTCAATTAAATATTCCAATTAATATTATTAAATCTCTATATTCATATTTAATTTAAAACTCTATTCTTTAAAAATGCATGCAAATTTGGCTGAACATGTTATTCAAAAATGAGAATTTATTTTATTTCATTTATAAAGTTCAAAATTTTAAAAAAATTTATTCAGAAATGAAATATATTTTATTTTAACCCATCTCGCGAGATTTATTTTGGTATTAAATTGAAAAAGGTTCTTATTAAAATAAAAAAAATTCATTGGAGATAGAAAAATATGAGCTATAAATTGTACGTAGAAAATATAGTTTATAATTCTTAGTATACTCACCATTAAAAAATTCTTATTAACAATTTTGTTTATCTTTAACCATGAAACATCTATGAAATATTTTGGAGCTAAAATACTTAGTAGAAAATGTAGATATTTATGCCCATGCAACAAAATGATTCTATTCAATTTCACAACCAATGATTATGCAATAATAAAATATAGGAAGATCTATTAATTAATTATACTCGAGTATAAATTATAAGCAAAAGAAAACGAAGCTAATTATAAACTCTGATAGCCCATTAACTCCAATCAAAACATATTTTCTAATCTTTTTACTATAAGCACATAAGAGGAAAATTTGTTAGATATCGGAACATATCACTGGATATTATGAGTGAGAATGAGAGAGAAATAATAGCATTTATAAATAAGGGATTATTGATTCGAAAGTCATTAATATGTACATACCATCTACGCAAACTTTTTTGTAAGTATATGAGATGATCACTTTCTAAATTATGCTATGTTCTAATATATACTCATAAAATGTATATAGCTGTAAACTTTTAAAAATTATTAATAGATAAAAACAAAGTGTAATTTTTCTTTTAGACAACAATTAATAATTTTGAAAATACAATTGAATATTATAAATTATGTACAAAATTATCTATTTGATTGTTATGAGGTTTTTCATATGAAAAAGATCTCAGAAACACAAATTAAGAATTCATCAAAAGCCTTTAGTCTTTCCCGTGAAAGAATTTATTGAATAACTTTTTCGAGTTTATTAATTAACTTAATTTATATTTGTATTGGAATTTACTTAGATCAGATCGTAATCAAACTTTAATCATTATTAAAAATAATTTTACGATAGAAGATATATAATTTCGATAGATTTAACTATACTGTTTGAAAAAAAAAATCGAATTTAAGGTATCCGAACACGTTCACACTCATACACACAAAGTATTTTTTTAAAAAATTGCATACTGAAACATTATACATACTTTTTTATAGAACAATATCAATAAATATTAATACTTATCGAGCAATATTTGAAATAAACTGATTACATTTTACAAAAATCATAATTATAAATGAAATTTTTTTCACCAATTTTTTTAAATATTCGTTAAAGCAGAGAAAAAAAGTAATAAAATCACTTAATACAAGAGTAATTAAAACAAATAAAAAGGTAGGTACTAAAATTATTTAATGTTTTATTAAAATATAAAATAATTTATATAGAGCTGATGGAATAAATATTATAAGCAACGGGTGATATATTTATGAAGCAATTATTAAAACAGCAAGCTATAACTCAAAAAATATTCATACGGTAGAAATCGTTTTAGTATATCTCTAGAAAATAATATAAACATCGGGTTCCAAAAGTTTTATAGAAATACATTCATATTATTTTGAGTTATCAAATTTGTCATAATGATTTTAAACAATTTTAAAAAAAATGCCTCTTCTGGTAAATTAAGGACCTACTTCCGGTTTTTCTAATTTTATGTAATTTGCTGTATCTTGGGACTCTATGTAACGTAGAAACAAAATAGCATATGTGTTTTGTGAAGTCAAAGATTGCTCATTTCAATAATAAAAAATAAATAAATCAAAATAAAGTGTTTTAATCGAAATCGGTCATTTTAACATGTTCGGATACCTTAAATACTTTGTTGTAATTACGATAAATAATCTTTGAACAAATGTTATTTAAAAGATTAATCTATTACTCTGAGTTCCACATTATATATATTTTTTAATCCTACCTTGCCTAATCATTTACTAAAAGATTTTCTTAATACCTTACGTAGATTTTGTTATTATTTATATAATAATTTGCTTATTTTAATGTGTGTCACTTTTTATGTATCAACAAAATTTTTTGTAAAATTTCAGTTCAATATTGAAATTATATAAATTGAAATTTATGCTGAATTTCTTCATATCGATTGTATGAATTATTGATTACATGTTTTTTCATCACTGTATTAATCTCATAAATCGTAAATAATTCAATATTTGAGTGAAAGACATTCACAAAAATAAAATTAACTCTGATTCTTGATTTAAATAAAATTTATTTTATATGAATAAGAGAATAAAATGCAAATCAATATTAATGTCAGAGATTGAATTAAATTAATGAAAATATAAACAAATATTGTTAATATTTTCTGTATCATATAAATGAGAAAGGGTAAATATATATTTTACACTGAAACGAAATCGCACCAACTGGAATCTAAAATTGCATATCTATTAGGACAATTGTTTAAACACTGTATATATCAGCATCAATGTACGCGTGATTTATATTAATATTCCCAGCATTGGTGATCTGTATTATAGCGCACTGATGTAACATATATTGTACAAATAAAATAAATTGTGTCCATGAGATCTGGTGTTCATTAATTGATTCTGTATAGAATGTACGATATTACACGTGACATAACTAGCAAGTTTAAAACATCCAATTCTTACTAATTTTTTTCCCCTTTTGCATTTCAAAATTTCTGTCAGACATTTTTAATCTACCATGTTAGGTCTGTTTTTGTGATTGACTGATTGTATATTAGCATCGCATTTACCAGCAACATGAAGGCTACAGTGTCGCACCAATAAGGTCGCAGGGGTAAGGTTTGGGGCTCCGAATGAATGGGCATTTTTATAAAAACAAGTAATATATATAAAAAAAATTTAAGTCAATTCCTACTTAGATCAACAAAGAAAATTTTTATTTTAGCTACTTTTTATTAAATAGTTACAATTAATATAAATATGTAAATATGTATGACAGAATCACAACATTAAGTGGTAATTAATTTTTATTAATTATCATTAAAGTATCGTATTGTCATCCAAAATAATCGTGTATATAAAAGTTCAGTTCAACTGAATGCTTTAAAACGTGAGAAAAAACCTTTTCAAGTTTTGACACATGTCGCAAAAATGGTCGCTAAGTCGCCAAAAATGATGCCAATGTGGCTGTATATGTAATTCTTTAAATAATTAGTTTTAATCAATTAATATATTTATTAATTATAATTAAATTGTTGTATTGTCATCCAAAATAATCATGTACATAAAATTTCAGCTCAATTGAGCGCTTTAAAATGTATTTTATTAACGATTGAAATTCCTCCAAGATAAAAATAAATAAATAAATATATAGAGTGTGCGAGCTAATAGTAGGAATTGAATAACTAAGTTTAATTGCTTATCAATTTACTATCAAACAAGATCACAAACCGAGGTAGCAGTTAAATTAAATGTCTACCCTAAAAATTCTTACGACAAATAATTATGCACTTAATTGAGTGTAATCCGATGTAAAAGCACTTGTCTTTGTCAACTGTATATTTCGATCTAAAGCTTCTTCTCCAGTTTACCAAGACTTCCGGAAGTCACAACCTTTTGCAGCCTAACGACTAACCCTAACCCTCTTTTCTAGGCTTTAAATAGCATCCAAGTTAGCGTAAAATCAAGTTCTCTCTACGGAAGGCGGTTTTAAACTCTAACAACAGTCAAAGAATTATTTTTCCCCAGAGGATTAGTAGAGTGCGAATAAGACCCGTCAGAACAGAACTCGTGTTCTGAACCAAGTTCAAGTGATGAGGACGATACCTGAGCTAGCAATCCACTCTCCAAAATTCTACTTATCCCATTGGGAAAACTTGAACATCACTAAACTTGCTTAAATCCCAATAAGCGACAGGTCATGTTCTCAGAGCCAAGGACATGACTTCAGCCCCGTATAAGAACATCTTACGACAGTAAAATTATTTATTGTAAAAATATGTAAATAGATTTATATAATATAAAAATTTAAAGAATTATTTTTTATTCAGTGCAATTTTACATTGGTTATTAAACTGTATTACATTTCTTTAAAGGTAAGATTTATTAAATTTTTTCACTTATTACTAACTTAATGTTCAAATTATTTAATGAAAAATAAATTAATTTCAAAGCACTCAAAGCTGACATTTTTGTTGAAATTTGAAATAGCGAACATTAAATTAGAAATAGAAGAGAAAGTACATAATAACTTATTCTGATTGCTGTTAAGTCTTAACAACTCTAGTTTTCTCATAGAATCTAAATTAAAAGTACTGACTATCAAATGTGGTAAAACTATATTATTTATAAACGTTTTAAAAGGAACACCGAACTAAAAATATTTGACTTTAAGTTGTGAATGAAAGTCTTCAGATATGAATTCTAGTTATTTTATTTCTTTGCAAAGGTGAATAAAATAAAAAACATTGGCTTACTTAAAAAAGTTTCAAATATAAATAAATAAAGGAAGCATTTTTAAAGTTTAAAATTTTTCTATAAATAGATTCATTTTTAAAATTTAATAAACCACACATTTTAAATCAAAATATTCGCTTTCAATGGGCTCAATTCATGATGGTCACATATAAAAACAAACACGTGTTCTCTATATTATTCAAAACAGACGTCAGACTAATTGTTGTTCTATTTGTAAAACTTGGGTAAAATTTAAAATTTTATAATTCGGTAAAAATATTAAAGTGTTATAAAAAATAAATTTCTTCAAAGGATTTTAAAATTAAAAAAAAGTCCCCTATTTTATATACATGTACTTTTAATTAAAATGCATTTTGTACATCTATGTGCATTATTGTTGTTGACAAATTTGTATTTTTTAAGAGAAAGTTTCTGAAAAGATCAAAAGTTGGCAACAAAGAAGTGCATGGACTGATTAGCTGGAAACACATGATTGCTTTTATCGTGTGACTAAGATATCGCAAGAGATTTTGAACTGATTGGTTAAAAACACGAGGTTATCATTATCATGTTACTATAATGTCATATGAATTCAGCCCATTAAAATTTGTTTTATTCATTTTACTATGATATTGAAGTTTTGCATCATTGCATACGTCTATACACACCACAGGAACATTTGAAATCATTTAAAATAGAATGTGTTAAGTTGAAATTTTTTAAGAACACTTATTTATTATTTGTATAAAACCATTAGCACATGAGTTGGTAGTAAACATGTGAAAGTTTTACCCTTCATTATTCCAAAGTAAACCATAATGAGAACTTAAATGTCTTTAAAAGCTTCAATTTTAACGAAATGTACAAGTTGTTGTTTCTTATTCTCCAACGATCTAACACACGTAAGATCAACTCCAGGAGGTTGTTGAGTATCAAAAAATCTATAATAATAAAGGGACTGGATGTTAAGTCCCCCTTAGAAAGTTCGAAGTATCTCAGAATGTGATCCGGTGATGCTGGATGGTCACAGCATTTCTTACAAGTGGAGTGGGTTTTTCTGCCACTTTCACAAAGGAAAGGCATTTCAAGTGGTCACATCTTAGTCAAGCCAGAGAAGTCTGGGAGCCACGGTTAAATTTGATTACCAGCAGAGAGCCAGGGTATGTTCCTGTGTACCATTGATGCGTTGGTGGAATACGCCATATTAAATTTAGTTTAGATCTTGCATTAGAGTACAGTAGCCGTTTCATTCTCACTACCCTCTTTGGCCAGTCTATTAGCGATCTCATAACCTCTGAAGTTAACATGTGTAATGGTATCCGTTGGAGGTGGACATCGTGGGTCTAAAAGATCTTCCTCAGTTTGACTAGAACAGAAATGCTGGTTTCATCGTTTGTGGAGGAGCAGCCACTAAGATGTTGTACAAGTGAGTCTTGTTTATAATATCAAAAACATCTCCGTACTTTTCGAAATGTTAAATAATCTAAAAAATGTGCTAAGTGATGTATTAAAGTCATAAAAATAAATCAAACATAATGCTTGACATATTTCCAAATCAAGCAGGGATTCCAATTCAATTTGATATTGGAAGAGAAAAGTACCTGAATGTTTTGTTCATTACTTAGCATATTACTGGATTGAAAGAAAAACTAAATAAATATGAGTTTATGCATTAAAAAAATTACTTATTATACATAAAAATAAAAGCTTACAAATAAATAAATTAGGATTCATTCGATAGAAGCATTGATTGTAAATGAAATATCGTGAATGATGTTTGAAACAATGAAAAGTATTTTCGATACCTTACCTCCTTAAATCTTTTTCCTTCTAGTATTTAATTAAACTTTTCTAGAAGTAATTGAGAATACACAGGTGTTTTTGTTCTTTCTAATTATTGTTGCAGAACCAGAAAAAGAATCTTTGTATATATCATAGCAAGCGAACATTTTATTCCATGAGTTAGAATAAGTAAGATATAAAATTTGCTATTACTTTTAAGTATATTGTACAGGTCCTTTTTGATAAATTCAAGTTCACCATTCCACCAAATCGTGAACTTGAATCCTGTAGAATTCACTCACTCATTTATCACAAATCTATCTCCGGAGCTGTTGGATATACAAACTTGAAACTTAGCATACATGTTTCTATTGTTGAGCAGATATTTGCTTAAAAATTATAGTCATGTAATATTCTGAAATGCACAGTGAATTAATTGGACAGGCAATTGGCTAGAAAAATTATAACCTCAATTCTTAGAACAGAACGAAGGAAATATGGAATTAGCCGTATTTCCTACTTTTCAAAAGTGTGTTATTGTAACAACGACAAATATAATCTTATTGAATTACTGGAAGAATGCAACAACAATCAGTTAATCAGTTAACTAATAATTATATTTAACTGCATCCTCTACACATCAAATCATTCTAAGAAGATTTAAGACAATACATTTAAATCATTTAGATCCGAATGAATATATTTAACGTAATGAATAAGAACAAAACGTCGCAACGAAACAACGAAGGGTATCGGCGAAAATGAAAGATTCGAAGCAAAGGGAGAGAATCGAAAGGGTGTTATCATTGAGCAGGACAGCCTCCACCGAGCCATTAAACGAATCTTCCGGCTGGCCGGACCTCCCCGGTCCCGCGAGGTCGACGCTTCGCTGACCCCGGACACCAATTGGCTGACGGGCGGCGATTCGTTTGACATTTTAATGCATCGCAGCCACCCGGACAAGAAAGCCGTTTTCCGCTAGAGGAGACGCACCAGATAAACTTCCATTTGCGATGTCTTCAACTCGTCAATCGATACGGCACAAATGTCCACTAATCGATTGAGGGACGGCCTCAAAAACACAACTCTCTTTCCTACTTCTGCAACCTGAAGGTGAAGGGCGAAGGATTGTTTCATAAAATAAGATAAGAGGAGAATTACAGGCGTTTAAAATCTGCCCGATTTGAAACAAGCTACGCACATATATCTTATTAAATAGATTTTACGTAGTTTATGGACAGGAAAATATTTTCTAAGACTTATATATATATAATATATATATATATATATATGGCGTTGTTTGTTGCCTTTTGAATGAGTTGAGGATTACCTTTGTACAGTGTTCTTCACATTTTTCAAATCACGGAACCCTTAGAACCAGTGGCGTAGCTAGGTATCCAAAAGCCCTGGTGCAAAAAAATGAGGGTCCTGTCTTGGTTATGTCTATCATAAATGATTATATGATATATATATATTATGAACATATGACAATATTTTAAATATACAAATACACTTATACATTAACTCTTTATCATGCTCTGTAGAACATAGGGAAGCAAAGCTTCATACTACCTACATGTATGTGTATAAGTTTTTTTGTGTGAGCTTTAGTTATCACCCAGGTTCGATATGACACCACGACAGGCCTCTTCCAGAACAGCTGGGAAGTATTTAGGAACTGACGGAACCGTAAGACGAGATGTAACGCAAAAGATAATAAAAAATTAGGTAATAACGAACAAGATTGCAAATTATAACATATGTGTTAAGGAAAAAAATGTTTTAGATGAAAAATAAACCGTTTATTATATGAAAGTTGGACTTATATATACCTACTAACAAAAGTTATCAATTTGATTTTCAATATTTTCTTAGCTTTAGTTTTTGCTAAAGATTTTCAGTAACTTCGGTTAAATCCAGGCTTGATGCGAGTTTGTTTTCAATTGCTATTAGCGATAAATGTTCGGAGTCGAGCTTGGCCCTCACCGTTTTTTGAACAACTTATAATTTGCTTAATTTCGTTTGAGAACGACTGAGTATCTAGCCTTGTTGGGCTTTAACCTGATCTTTCAGCTGATGCAGAAAATAACTCTGCAAAAGAGCTGAGGAGAGGGAGGGGGCGAATTACATCACAGTCTATTGCAGATAGAGTAGATTGCGAAATATTGAAACAGGAAACTTTGTATGAATCATATTTTTATTAAAAATAGAATGTAACCAGGAAGGAATTGCTTCTTGCGCAAGTTTTTTAAAATGTAATATTAAGTATAGTAAGATTTTATTCGTATCTTAAATGTGAGAAAAATTATCCAAATTTGGCTTGTTTGGAGGTCAGGGTCCAGGCTCCCCTGTGCTTGTGGGCCCCGGTGCACGGCACCACCCAGCCATTGGTAGCTACGCCACTGCTTCGAACTATAAGGTATTTTTGGGAAAACCCCATTCCCCACAGACTTAAAAGTTCCACATTTTAAAATAATATTTAAAGTAGATCACTTCAAACAACATTTTAAAATAACATTTAAAGTAGATCAACATGATATAGTTACTTTATGTAAAGACAATTTTAAAAAAGCATCGTATTTTTCAATTCCTACTATTAGCCCACACTCTTCATATATATATATATATATATTGTTCAAATTTTCAATCGTCAATAAAATACTTTTTATTCATCCACTCAAGTTCAAATACCTTTTTTAAACTTGTAGTGCATGACACTTGATGTTAATAAATTTTTTCAAATATTAATTCATTAATTCTATTTAATTAATGAATAAATAATAACATAGAAAAATAATAGTCCCCCACGATACATTTATAAAGGAAAGTCACTCGTTGTGCCCCTTTAATGCAATGGGTAGCGTGTTGGACTTCTAATCCAAAGGTCGTGGGTTTGAATCCCGCCTGGGATGGCCTAATATCTGAGAATGTGCTTTCTTTTTACTATATATACTATTTTATTGGAATAATTAAATTTAATCAATGAATAAATAATAACAAACAAACAAAATAGTCCAATACCATATATAGAAGGTAAAATGGAAAATCGCTTTCTATTTTGCCACTTATATAATATTGTGATTCTGTCATATGTATATAAATATTTATATTAAACTTTAATTTTTTAATAAAAAATAACTAAAATAAAAATTTTCTTTGTTGATCTAAGTAGGAATCGACTTGAATTTTTTTTTTATATAACTTGTTTGTAAAAAAATTATATTGTAATTTTTTAATATAATTTATAGTTATTAATAATATTAATATGTGATCCAAGTGACACCTCTACGCATGGATTATATTTAATAACCGGGATATGTGCTTGCATTTTTTTTATACAAACTGTCGAAGTCTAGGTCTATTGAAATCATCTGCAATAGATTTTCATATTCAGTATTTTATATTTCGTTCTTGTTGCCCTTAGATACATTGAAAAATGTTTTTCACTTAAATGCCTAGTTTTGAATGACATTAAAATGTTTAAGCTGTGAAACAAATCGCGTGTTTATTTGCATGAATCTGCAACCTTACATTTAGGAACCGTTCTTGCGTAAACTTAAATTTTAATGTCGAGTCTGTTGATAGGTCGAAAAGTCGTTCCTTTTTCTTCATTGTAGGTATTATTTCCGCAAATGGAGAAAGCTGCATTTTCCATTAGAAAACTATTCAATTTTGCGGAATAGTGTACCAACGAGTATAAAATTAATTCGTTGAACCCGGAATAGTAAACAACAGAATATTCAGTCTAATAGGTAGTGCATATAAAGAAAAAATTGCTTTTTATAATATTCATTTATAATATTATAATAAAAGCTCAAAAAAAAGTATCACAAATCTCAGTATCAAGTTATAAATAAAAAAAACTTTCAGTTTTAATGGCTGGGATGAGCTTTAGATACTTGTAGTTATACAAACTTCATAGAAAACATGCAAATTTATTTTGCATACACATTTATAATATTCTTTTCAGATTTTGACTGACTCGTGGAACTTCTAGGTATGCCTTGTGGAACCCTAGGGTTCCGTGGACCACAGTTTGAAGACCTTAGAGTAATTGATTTAAGCGGACAAAAGATTCAAAACTTTGAAATGAGTAATTTTTAGTCACTTAATTAGAAATTTAATATGCATAATCGTTAGTGTGCGTTTATATCATATTCTAAATGCTTTTCAAAAATATTTATCCGTTTTAGTAGCTTCAAATTGTTTTTAATTTTTTCCCCAACATGGTGAATTATTATCCTCATATTGGATAGAAGCCCCATATAAAAAATGAGCTACTGGCACAATTTAGCACAATTTGTTTTCTTCTTTGCTAAAAGTGTGGGCTAAAACAGGATTTTGCCTATCTAAATTGCTATTGGTGATTTAAAAATTTAGATGGTAATTTTATATATAAAATTTATGTTATATTTAAGCATAAAATATAAAAAAATATATCGTTTCAGAGTTTGAAGGGAAGCTTTATTAGAGAAGAACCGTTTAATCCAATTAAAAAAAAAAACGATTCAAAATAGAATCTTAGTTGTGTGATTTCAAATAATTTAAAATATACACACGTATGTATTTTTTAAAAAAAATTTTAAAAATCACAATTTAAAATTATTACGGTTTTTAAGCAAAATGTGAATCGCGTAAGGGAATTTTCGATGCAAAAACTCATTTTGAGAAAGATGCTCATAATCAAAACTAGGAGCAATTGAAAAGAGCCAAG
>BMAV01019232.1:360427-397295 GCA_019973955.1 Trichonephila inaurata madagascariensis
TTTTTAACAGATAACTGTTTTAATATTTTTCAACTTGCTTTTTCTCTAAATTTTTCTGCTCTGATGTCTTCTCAAGCCGTTTGAAAAATAGTTTTAGTCTACCTCCTGTAAAACTTTGCACGCAAATTTTGAATCTGAATCATATTTTTTAATTAAATTCACAGTTGGTCAAATTTTTAATCAAATGTCATTTAACTATCATATCAGAACTAAGAAGAAAACCACGGGTGATGAATATTATAATTTAGAACGTAAAAAATTTTTGAAGGAAACTATATTTCTGTTGTAATTTTAATATTAAATAAGAAAATAGATTATTTATTCAAGGTTTAAAATAAGTTGCATTTTGATTATGAATGAAGCTACAAATTTAGAAGAATAACCAGAACTCTCTTATCTAATGGCCTTTAGTTCTCTCAGATTTGTTATAAATTATGTATATCATTCAATTTAATGTTTGCTGATAAAAACAGAAAAATAAATTAGCGATGAAGGAAAGATATTTTCAATCAATTCATTTTGAAAAATTACAATATTTTATTCATAAAGGATAAGTTTCGTATTTTTTTTGAGGATTCACTTTTATTTAAAATATTCCCATTTTTTCTAAATAGGTTTCTGGCTTCTATTAAATATTAAAACAATAATAGAGAGACAGATATTGTTGTGTTACATAGGAAAGAGCAACAGTAATAGCTGATATTAATAATATTTATAAGATAAAGTCATTAGTTTTCAGTGGTTAGAAATTATAAGTTATTTGTGGAACAACAACTCTTCAAATTGTTCACATCTGATACTAAAGAACAAGTTTTAAAATTGATACATTTTTCCGGATAGAAAAATGTACCCATAAACTTAAAAAAAAGATTTATGTGGGAGTTACACAAATCAAAGATATATTTCTAATAGTGAACTTTTTGCTAAATGATTTGAATATGCCACACATTTTTATCTAACAGTGTCTTAAGGTCTACATGTGACAGGGCATAAATGTTTAGAATAGAATATCACAAGCCAATTGCAATTCTTATGATTCGACTGAAGTTCAAAAAATTACGCAACCAATTTATAATAACTCTCAGAGTATTATAAATTGGCTATAAAAAATATCCGAAAAATATATTATAAATTATCCGACCGGAAGGATAACTGATTAACATGATTTGATATACAAGGTGTGGCTATTAAATAACGAGATTGATGATATAAAAAATTTTCTTTTTATTTCAAACATATTTACTAACACCTTCAATATAGACCCTTCCTCTATCCTTATAACACTCCATGCGAGTTTCCCATTGTTCGAAATAGGGGTGGAGGTCTTTTTTTGTGTGTGAGCGTCTTCAGGACGTATGCCGCTTTCTCTTTCCCATCCTTAAAGGACTCAAATCATGCCCCTTTTAATGCAGATTTCACATTACACCTTAGATGGCCCAAGATCCAGCAAATAAAATGGATGTTCTACTACTGGGATGCTGTACTTGTCTGGATGATGATGATGAGTTTGGTGTTTTATGGCGCAAGAGCCAGTTTTGGCTATACTGCGCCAAACATTCATAGGTCTGTGGTCTGGAAGGGAAAAGGAGAAATTGGATGACAAGATGGAGGGTCGAAACTAGAGAAGGATCACTGGGGTACACCGGGGTCGTGACACCCGTGTTTACCAAAGATAGTAAACCCCTTGGGAAAAGGAAAAGATCACTAGGGTACCTCGGGATTGAAACACCCGTACCCACCTAAAGAAGGTGAGCCCCCTGAGGGGGTACTTGTCTGGAAACTTCTTGACAAACAATGTGAAATGAGAAGGCATAACTTGTCCCTCAATAATTTTGTTTGTTTCTTCCTTATTCTTTCACAGAGTTCAGCAAGAACGTGAAGATTGTGATATTGGTTAATAGTTTGACCTTCAGGAACCCAGAGAAGGTCAGACTATTAACTAATGAATATCGAAAAAACAATGAATAACAAACCATGAATATCGAAAAAACAATCATCATTGCTTGTAATTTTGGATTTGCTCATTCGAGATGTCTTGGCTGTCGGTTGTTGGGTTCTTCCAGTGCATAGATTAGTACTTCGTTTCAGAACCGTAGGTAAAAAACTACGATTCTTATTACATTATTATCTTTTAGGTAATTTTTAACGGCATTCAAAGTGTCAGTGCAAGCATTTTTGTAATCTTTTTGTGGCTCAAATATGAGAATTTAAGGCATAATGTCAAAATATTGTTATATAAAAATTTCCTTACGTAATCTTTGTCAATTCTTATAGTCTCAGTAATCACCCAGTTCCTAAGCGATGATCAGATCGAATCGGATCACCGATTTTTTCAATACTGTAATCCGTTTTCGGCGGGGAAGGGTAATCTGGGTGTGAATTATCTTTTATGTATTCTCGCCCATTCTGAAAAGGCTTAAACCACTCAAAAATATGTGTATGTGATAAACCTTCATTGCCATATATATGTTTCAATAAATTATAAGTTTCAATAGAGGTTTTTCTAAGTTTCATGAGAAATTTCACAACACAATTCGTTGATTTATTGTTATACTTATTTTTATGTTTAAAAAATGATTCAAACGAAGACTACATCTATGCAAATTTATTTATAGAAACGAGAAGTACTGCATTAGAAAGAGAAGAACTCAGACTCAATAGCTGTCGATCGTTGGCGCATGTTTATTTCTTTTGTAACAGTACTAGTCTCGTTATTTAGTAGCAACAACTTGTATTTCTTAAGATACATTGAGGGTGATTGATGAAGTACTTTGGCTTTCCATATGAGGATAAAATAAAAAGGATGGGGCATTTAAGATGGTACCTCTATCTCCTATAACTTTCATATCACACAACATGAGAACTTTGAGTTCCAATTGAATTAAAGGTGCAAGTTCCACATCACTATATTTTGATTTCATAACCTTGATCACTAAACTATCAAGGTTGTAACACAAAAAGCGAATGAAAGATATGACTCTTCCAATTTAAAATTATTTTAATGCTTTTCCTTGTTTGAAAAGAGAGAATCATATTATTAATTAACTTTAAGAAGGATAACTTTAAGAAACTTTTGTTTATATTTGCTTTATTATATTTTTTTACAAGTCATATGACAAATCAATATTTATGAAAATTATTTTTCCCGCATTACTTTTTATTTTATAGAACTTTTAATCAATTATTTTCCATTGTCAAAACCAAAGAGTTTCTCTGCGTATATTCCAATCTTAAAAACAAACGCGTTGACAATTGAGATAAATAGAAATTTACATTTCTCTTACAAAGTTGCATAAAAGCAATTTTTTATTTATTAATAATAACTTTCACGAAATGTATTCAGTGTCTTTTAGAAATCGGATTCGACAAACGAATCGTAATTATTTAAACAATGCTAAATAAAACACACTAAAATCAAGAACCAAAAGTGAAAACGCAGTTTGAATCAATTGCAACGTATTTATTCTTCAAGCTTCAGTTAAATTAAAAAAAAAAAAAAAACTGAATAAAATCTGCTGTAAATTCATATCGATATAGAAGAAATTATTTATACAAATTCACATACAAGAAGGTTAGTTATTCCATAATTATCTATAAAATATGCGATATTTTAAACGCATTAATCTTACTATCGAAATTTCTTTAAAACAATAAGACATCAAATTAAAGATGAGTTAGAGAGCAATAATGCTTTTTTTCATATTTGTTCCACAACAAATTTAATTTACGAGACTGCATTGTTTCGAGTAATTTGCATACGAAATAGGCAATTTTGTGAAAGACACTTGCAAATTCATGAATTAAAACAATTTTTCAGAGAAAGATGTCAATTGCTTTTATGAGGAATGTACTTGATTTCAACAATACTCTCAAGAAAATAAAATATGTAAATAAATTGAAAACAAGGTAAAAGCTGGAAGTAAAACATAATTATTTTACTTTGTAAAATATACAGCAGTATTTCAATTTAATTAATGAATGTATTCAAATATTTCTCTTTTTAAATATTATTTGAATGAGAAGTTATTACTGTATACATTTTTACCAAACATAATAGAACTGTCGAATCATTAAAATTTACAAATTGCTATTTATATATTTATTAATTGTATCCTTTCATCTCTCTTTTTTTTTTCTTCAGCTTAATGGATTAATTTATGTAGTTCAAAAGCACATATCACATTTATTTCATCATGAAAAATAATACATCACAGCACATGCAATATCTATATATTCTAAACTTTTTACTAAAAATCAAATTTGTATCAAATTACAGAATTTTAAAATTTTTCAACGTGATTTACTTGCTTAAGCTTAAGCTCACTGTCAGTAACTTACTTGAAAACATGCATGACTCGAATTTAACAACGTTTTCCTTCGATTCCTGATTTTTCCGAATACGGTTGGTCAATCCCTTCTACGGGTATTTTTACTTTCTGGAACAGGGGTTATTAAACATATTCCCCCTCTAAGCACATGTGACAAACAGGAAATTGCTGGCGGGCGCTGTTCGAAAAAAAGTCTAACGATACTTAATATTTCTTTATTTTAATGTAATCATAAGCATCATAAATAATATTCTACACTAAAAATATTAAAAAAAAATTCCAAAATTATATTTATCCCAGCAGACTTGACAGACTGTTGTTTTTAAAAAGTTTAGATACTAAGCATTGGGAACTGTAAGCTATATAATCTGTTTTCTAAAATTTTTAATGTAATAAATACATTTTGAAAACAAGTCTTCTTTTACACCTGATACTTTAATATGGTAATAAAAATAGTTGTAATTGTCGAATCCCCCGAACTAAAAAATCCCCTGAATTTACAGATAAGAGATCGTTTATATTATGGTATTTTTCTTGTTTTTCATAAAATGGATTTATATTTACATTGTAAATGCAGACTTAAAAAAAATCGATTTTTTAGAAATCGATCTTTTAGACCTCGATTTTTTTGTGAATCGATTCATCAGGTTACGATTCGAATTGATTTTAAAATCGATCTTTTTCGGAAAGAATCGCCATCCGTAGCTGATACATTGATGCCTGCGGGCACGGGGCTAAGAACCTCTGTTGTAGAAGCTCCTGGACAGTACGGAACATGTATGGCAGTGATTCGTCATTCATATAAACAAAGTCTAAGCCAATAATACCTCTGTACATGGGGAGGATTACTCCATCACAATAACAATCTTTAGTAACCTCTCCCAATCTGTTTATTCATCATAATGCTTCCCCACACAAGCTTGGAGGGCTTATGTGAGGAGTTATTGTGTTAGGGTGTTTTATACCATCACCATTTCGTCAATAAAACATTTTTCAGAGATCACCTCAATGGTTTCTTTCCTGATGTTTGTGAGATGAAAGCGTTTCTTTGCTTTCTTCCGTATAAAATTATATCGAGAATCATTATTTTGTACTGAAACAACTCTCATCAGTAAAGAGTATGTGAATATATTTATGATGTGTCCAGTTTTGTGACCACATTATACCATTGTAAATGGTATATATATATATAGAGAGAGAGAGAAGTTGGATATCTATCAATGATATGTAGCATTTAGAACGGAAGGTAATAAACCAAATTTGTGTGAAAGAGTTTGGCTGTAGTAAACCGAAACAACACTGTCGTCTAGTTCAGTGTTCCTCAACCTTTTTATCGCTGTGGAACGATCAACGTTGAAAATTTTTACCGTGGCCTGCTGAGGGGGAAAAGACGTTGATTATTTATATTTTAGATTGTTTTGATTTAATAATTTTATTTTAATTGTGTGTATTTAAACGTGGCTTCAGAATAAAATATAGCGACACCAAAAATGAATATAAAGTGATTTTCATAAAAAGTAGCCCAAACCCAAGAAAAATATACCGCAGTAAATAAAATAGAAATAATTTGATGTTTCTTGTTAGGACTAATATTATTTGATCCACGGACCGGTACCGGTCCATGGACCGGGGGTTGGAAGCCACTGGTCTAGTTAACACATGCAACAGCTGAACAATGCTGCCAGCTGTCTAGTTTTCATCTGTACGACGATATATCGGTCCTCATTTGTCGTTGTTTTAGTTGTTTAATCTCCACTAACCTTTTTTACAATTGTACCTGCCCTTTTCACGGCTTTCCAAACTCGTGATACGACATTTTCTTCAATTCTAAACACTTTGGTCAATACTCATTAAACTATACCCCTCTTCAAACCTATTGGCAATTCTACCGCATCTAAAAGGATCCTAATGATTTGTTGTTGTAGTATTTCAATCTTGTTTTCTCTAGCAACGAATACCTGTAAATGAGACTTTTATTCTTTTTACATTCCCTTGTACCACGTGGGATAACTCTACGCGTTTTGTGTGTCCTATATTGGTAAAAAATTAGGGAAGAAAGCAACGAAGAAAGCTTTGCGGAATTGCTATTATGTATTAAAATGCAATATACACGTATTAAAATGTAATGTAAGACAGAATTTAATACAGAAAAGAGAATACAAAAAAATTGTATGGGACCCTTATTTCTTCGAAACAGTTAAAAGAGCATGAAAAGTTGCTCCTGGGCAACAATTTGGTGCATGTAAATGACAAAAAAACCCCTTATTTGAAAATGATGCACATGATGTTATTACTCTAAGAAATTACATAGGACAAATAAGATGTCACTCACTTGTTTTTCATTCATAGGAGGAGCTATGGATAAGGTTGTGAAGTACTGTTCAACAATTCAAGAAGTGTACAAGAAGTGCAATTTCTCGTTCCTGGACAGTAAACGGAGGTATTGGTTTCATTGCAGTACGCTATCCAAGTGTTTCCCAAACATGCGCTATCGCATTTGGATAGGAAAACCTGTAAAACTTGCACTCTATTATTTCAACTTCAAGCATGTTCTCAACAAGTTTAGCTGTATGAGGTTTGGCATTATCATGCTTTAAAAGAAAAGAATTGAGAATGGCTGCAGTACATGCAGTACACTCAGAAGTTTAATTATAAGTTTATTCAAGTGCCTTAATGATTCAATAAGATTTATGCTAAACAAAAAACATCTCTGAGTATATTAAATAAAAGAGATTTTTTTAAAAAAGCATTTACACAGCTGCGTAATAGCACAGAATAAGTTGAATTCCCCTTTTACGAAATATTTGTTATTAAAGTATAAATTTACGAATATTATTTTTAAGGCCAGTCAGATTTTGTAAGAATAACGTGTTGAAAAACTGTATTTGCAAAAGAAAGACAAATTTTAGAAAAACTATTATTCTGTAGTTTTGAATTTTCAATTTTCTTTAACGAATTGTCAAAAATTCACTTTTATTGTTATGATTTTCTTCTGTGATTTTTTTTTTTTGGCATTTATAAAAATTACATACCAAAAATAACAAATTAAAAGCTGATACCTATATATATAGAGAGAGAGAGGAGAAAAGTGGCGAAAGTGGCTTACTCACTCACTCATCATGGTATCTCCGGAACTATTAGACCTACAGACTTGAAATTTGGTAGGAGTATTCCTTTCACGAAGTAGAGATCAGCAAAGAACGGATTTTGCAACAATCAACCCGAAAGGGGCTTTGCGAGAGCTTAAGGGGCATTATAGATAACTATCCCCATTTTTGAAATATTAGACTTGAAATTTGATAGACATGTTCCTTTCAGGGTTCCTCTAAGAACGGGTTTTGCAAAAATCAACCCTCATTGGAAATTGCGATTGCTTAAGGAGGGGTGGGGTGTGTGTAAAAAATGCCTGTTTTTGATGTGTTAGATTCACATACTTGAAATTTGTTAAGCATTTTTCTTTTGAGGAATAGAGGTTCGCTAAGAACTGATTATACTGAAATCAACTTTTATGGGTTAGCGAGGAATCACTGGGGCTTATAGATAAACAAAATTCTCATTCCAAAACTACTAGACCTAAAAAAATAAAATTTGGCTTGCAAGTTTTTTTAGTCGAAATTTGCTCAGAACGAGTCTTAGGGATCGATTCTCAAAGAGATTACGGGACTTAAGGATAAAACAAATCCGTTTTTCAACTATTAGATTTAGACTTTAAATTTCATATGCATGTCTATTTTGTACAGTAGAGATTCACTAAAAATTGGTTTTGCTGAAATCTACTTTTTAAATGGGGATTACGGGAGAGTATATAAAAAATAATTCTACTTCAATTTTAGAAATTCAAGTCCGGTTCTTTTTAAATCAAGAAGTGAAAGTTACAAGAATGTTTGTCAATACATTCGAACAAGTAAATATTATATATTGCTACGAATTTTGTGTAAAATAGTGTAAATAATTTGTATTTGGATGTGTAAAGCATTTATATTACTCTATGTTATATTTATTTCACATTAAAATTGTAATATTCACAAGCAACGACGTCCCTTATATTATAATGGTGATTCATTAGGAACTTAGCGAAATCTTGACAATAGAGGCAAGTTGGTATCATTTTAGCCGACCAATTTGGTGGCTATGTTGGCGACCATTTTTGGCGAGTTCCGGACCCTATGAGTTCTTCTAGAAATTAGTCGAGAAAAACACTAATTTCACGATCTATGATGCAAGCGGACTTTTCTCGAAGGATCCACCGAGCCTATAAATGGAGATTCTCGCCGAAACGAGTCAGTCTTGTTTCAACCAGTGATTAGGGAGTATTGTTTTGACTTGCGATTATTAAAATTGCATTGACCGTGATTGCCAATTAGCTCAGCTATGCTTGTGAATAATCTTTTACATACGTGTATTTTAGGCACTTATAATTGTGTCTGAGTGCTTTTGAAGGTGTGAAGACCTTCTGAGATTTATTCTGTGAATATTGGTACTCAATCCTGTATTTCAAGGATCGGAGATTTTCTACAATAAATTCTCATCGCTCTTAAATAACTGTCTTGTTCTTTGTGACTGATTTGCATAAAATCCTCGAATCCTGATCAACGTAGCAATATTCGTACAGCATCATGAAATACTAAGAGAAACAGGCGGGTAAAGGCTAGTAATATATATAATAGAGAGATATCTAATCACATTAACAACAAATCACTAAAGACTCAATAAATCAGATCAAAATGCTGAACTATCAGTTATGATAGATCTGAGGTCTGCAAACAATCTATTCATTGTGGCAGCATCATCAATCACTGCCGTTGATCATTCCGAGATTTCTTACGATGATGTAAGAGAAGAGTGATGTGCAAAGAACAGCAGGAATGAATAGGAAAAAAATCGAATCTCACACAAAATTGATTTTTATTTTTGTGGAATCAGGTGTGTATAAGTGTGTAAGCGACACATCCAACATAAGCGACACATCCAAACCAGATGTTTTACATTTTTAAAATGTTACAACACTTTTTTCAATGTTTAAATGTATCGATGTGAATCTAAAAGACGATGTTATCATGTATAATAATATAAAAACCTCATTATTTAAAAGAGAAAGTATATGTTTCCTTAAAATGCTAGTTTGTTATTTTAATGTAGGTAGTTTTCACCTATTAAGCGGTAAATTTTTTTTTGTCCTAAAATGTTCCGAAAAAGTCGTATTTTTTAATTGCATATAACTAAGCAGAATATTTAACAGAATGCGAAAATAAAAAAAATTTAGTTTAATTTTCGATTTTAAAGTTTTCACAATATTTTTTTTTACTTTGTAATCTTGGAGCACAAAAACAACTAAAAGTTTGCTTTTTATAAGTACACTCTGCGTGTTCTGAATAATGTTTCATATATCTTAAAAGAATTTCTGTCATATTTACAGTAAATAAGTAAATAAATAATTAAATAATAAATAAATAAATAATAAATAAATAAGAATTAAAAAATTCATGTACTTTCCTCTTTTGTGTGTGTGTGCATTTATATATATATATATATATATTCAATAATTCCCAGTAATTAAATCTTTACTAGCTCTTGATTTATCAATGGTCCAGTCCTTCAGGACAACTGTTTAATTATTTTAACTAGCTAGCCGCCTAACGGGAACCTTTGGAATTACGTCCATCCACCCACCGAGATCATGCGATTTGAGCCTCTTATATAAACCGAGGTTTCTGGAAATTCTTTTTTTTTCTGTCTTTGTCCTTAATTATGTAGCCGGCTGCAGCGCGTAGTATCTTGGTCGTTTTTTATCTGTGTTGTGTTATTTTGTCTTTAATATGTGTATGCTTGTGTGGCTCAAGATGTGAAAGCAACTGGAATAATTAGCTACAAGACTGGCTCATCAACTCCATAAATATAGAACATCAACCATTTAAAATTATATCAACCTTACAATAATCATCACCAATGGCCACGCCCTGTCCTTTCATTACTGTAATCCCATCTACTCGTCACGTCTTAACAGTTATCATTACTACTCGCCAAGGAATATTTCATATATAGATATGAACACACAATTTGAATCATGGTGTAAACTGCAATAGGGGCAGAGATAATATCAGCTTTTTTTTAACTATGTTTCAATTTTCATTTGTTCTCAAACAACAAACTGCACATTGCCTCATCAATCCCTGTTCTTTATCGAATATTTTCAAGAATCTAAATTTCTTCCTTCGATGAAAAGTTTCCGCCTGCAATACAAAGAAAAATTCCGGATGAAAAGCATTTCAGTACCCTGGACAAACTACATTTTTTAAAAACACTAACACTAAGAATCTCACTATAAGAATTAAAAATATAAGCAAATCAAAGCAGAAAGAAGAAAATACCAAAGCCCATACAGCGTACGGGCAAACCGACTGTGGCCAACTTTCGGTAGCCAGTAAAGTGTATGAGCAAATAAGTTAAAAGGTAATGATGACATTTATTTAATGGGTTTCATTATCGTTTTAGCAGTAATTAAATAATGTTATAAATAATTTTCTACAAATCATGAATCTAAGAATTGAAAACTCGGAAATTGAATCTTCAAATTTTTAATTCAAATTTATATGGAATCTAAAAATTATTGAAGAAAAATATTTTTCAATTGAATGTTTCCTAAATATATTAAAAAATCACACTCTTAATATTAAAATAGTTAATTAATGTTAAATATATTACAATTGTGAGGAATGTTACTTATATATAATTAGCAAAATTTTCTTATGTGTAAGTCATATAAGTCTATTAATAATCTAGTTCTAAGTCTATTAACTTAGAGAAAAAAAATATTTTTTGAAACACATTAATTATTCTTGAGTTTTATAAAAGTGAAACAAAGTTTCGCAATTTAACTAAAGTTAATTTTGAAACAGAATTCTTAAGAAATTTTTCATTTACCGACAGGTTAAAAGTTATATTAATTTTATACTTCACCCTAAGAAAATCTTGCGTAGCTTTCATTATAGCCTCCCTGTTTAGTTCTTTAAATTCATTTTTTAATAAAGTTCTTTCCAATTAACATTTTTTCTTACAATTTCCCATTAGTACAATCTGATATTTAATTTCAAATGAGTGAGGGAGTGAGTGAATGTTAACGTCGCACTCTTTTCAGCTACACAAGGGCTTTTGGCGACGGACCACTTAATTTTAGTTTCAAATCAGAATGTTCATTTAAAATATTAAGTTTTTGATATTGCTACGTTGATCGGGGTTTGAGGATTTTATGCAAATCAGTCGCGAAGAACAAGAATTTATTGTCGAAATTCCGATCCTTGAAATACAGGATTCAGCAGCAATATTAATCTTAGAAGGTCTTCATATCTTCAACAGCACTCAGACATAATTATAGGTGTCTAAAATACACGTATATAAAAGATTATTCACAGGCAATCACTCGTTCAAACAGCCGAAGTAATCACTAATCGCTTCAACATTCAAAGCAATACTAACTCATCGCTAGTCAAAACCAGACTGACTGACTTTCGGTGAGCATCTCTCTATTTATAGACCTAGTGGATAATTCGAAAAAGATCCGCTTGCGTCATAGGTCTTGATACTAGTGGGTTTCTCCTCATATTTCTAGAAGAACCCAGAGGGTCTCGAACTCGCTCAAAATGGTCGCCAACATGATCGCCAAGTCACCAAAATGGTCACCAGAAATGATGCCAACTTGGTTCTACCACCAAGATTTCGCAAAGTTCCCATTGAATCACCATTATAACGTAAGGCACGGCGTTGCTTGTGAATATTACAATTTTAACATAAAATAGAGTACTATAAATGCTTTACTCATCCAAATACAAATTATTTACAATATTTTACTCAAAATTCGTAACAATATTTATTTTATTCTTGACTTTATTTATTGGTAGTAAAATAATTGCGGAAAAATCAGAGCTATTTTCTTGTTTTAATCATATTGAATAAGATAATCACTTGGGAAGATTGTGAAATAAGGAATATGACACTAAGATTTTCTTTTCTTTAAACTTTTCTTAATGCCATTTGAAGACTTCGAAATTACATTAGGTTTAACGCATGGAATTTCTTGTTATTCTTTCATGTATTAATTTTTTTTATTCTTCATAGAATCTAGCCCAAAAAATCATTTTTAGCTTCAATTATGATGAGCCTATTGATAACAAAATGATAAGGGTATTCATTGAAATCGGGAGCTTCTTTTACATTAAAAATAATTGCTCTCTAACTAATACTGTAGATATAGACAGAGATTAAATATTATTCAGGTATACGTTAGAAGATGTCTTATAAAATCATATACAAGGTATTGCTGAATTTGACAGACCAATTCACAGGGGTGATTGTAGGCAACATGAAAACGACAAATCGTCATATGACAAGGGGTCACAAACCACTTTTAGTTGGTGAAAATCGTGATAATCACATCCGTGGGCGACAAGGGGAGTGGTCAAACGAATTCAGCAATTTGGAGAACTGTCGTAGTGTTGAAGAAACCTGCAAATTTCCCACTTTTCCCAGAGTTACTGTGTAGTGAGTACCGGTCACTGCACATCAGAACTTGTGATTCATGCACAGTGATGCACCAGCACATTTTTCGGTTGCGGTGCGTTAACATCTCTATGCTACCAACCCTGGGAGGTGAAATGGAAGCGGCGGTCCTATTGCTTGGCCCCCACGTTTCCCGGACCTCAATCCCTTGAATTTCTCTTTCTGGGGCCACCTAAAATCTCTTGTGTATGAGACGCCGGTGGCTACAGTGGAGGGCCTTGTCGTTGTTTCAGCTGACATTGACAGCACACCGCATTTGTTTGAACGGGTCTGATAATACTTCGTCCGTCGGTGTCGACTATGCTAAGAGCTACTTGGAACAATTCCTGGGACAATCCTTTTTCATTGCATTTCTGACGTAAAGCTGGGATGCCTTGTACGTATCGTATACATGCTTTATGTTTAATAAATTAATTTCGTATCTCTTATTGCTCTTTTTCATTCCACTCTACATTATACCCTTCATTAATGTTTTTGAGAATTACCCCGACTAAACGGGGTTAGTGATTCCATGTTCCATGGTGATTTCTCGTCTCCATGTCGTCTCGTCTCGTCTTGTCAAGAACTATAAATGATGCTAATTGTCCATAATTATCGAAGCGAAAATGTTCTAACAAATGAAGTGAAATGAATGTGTATCCAAGTGTTGGTTAGACAGTCCAATTAGTTGATGGATGACACATTTTAGATATAAGAATGTTTCATGAGATACGAACTTGCCGCGATGCGGCTTACACTCGACGATCAAGTTACACACACACACTGAAGATCTTTACAATTTTGTACTGAGGTGGGTACAGCAGCGCCCTCGCATGGCCAATATTTCGGCACACGTCTCTCCAACCCTCTGAATTTGTCGGTTAAATTCGGAAACACCCTATATAATCAGAAGAAAAATCAGTTTTCACTGTAAATTAACAACCCCTTCTTCCCCAAAATTTGGATTTACTGTTTTGCCCGGCTTGGATAAAAATTTATATTTAAGTCAGCCAAATGTATTTCTAACTTGCCAAGGTATGCTACAATTTTTGGATAAAAAAATGAAAATAAATTTTCGTATGGATTCAATGATAATCAAGTTTATCTTTTAGACTTTTTTACATTTCCAAATATTCAACCAATATATAGCCAAATATAGCAGCTAATAATATGGAGTCTTTCTCTTTCATGTTATAGTCATATAATGCTTAGTTAAATATTTCAAGAAAAATGAGAATAAAATAAGCTTGTAACGTTATGATTTTGTTGCTGAGACTTTCATAAATTTTTAAAAAATACTTCAGAGACAAAGTAAATAAAAAAGAAAGAAACTAAAATTAATACGAAATTTAATTACAGTCGGACTTTTATATAACGAAGTCGCTAAATCCTGAAAAAAAGTTCGTTACGTGAAAAATTCTTTAAACAGAGATTCATATCTTCTAATATACTATAGAAACCCCATAAAACAAACCCTAAATTCATAAACACTACATATTGTTAAAAAAGTAATTATTCACACCATTTTTTGTAAATTACTATTTATTTTATACATCTTACACATCAAAAAAAGAAATATGTAAGGAAAATGAGGAAAAAACTTATTGTCCTGGAATGCACTGTATTTTTCACTTTAAGAAATAATTTTATGTTCAAATTGATGAATTTTTTAATGACATTTTCTAATCTTAAGCCTACAAGTAATTTTAAATATACATTATTTTATAACCAGTATTTTTAAGCATACATTACCCAATACATCCTCCAGATACAATTTGATAATTTTATTTGAATTTCTCTTTTTTTTTTGCTTGAAAAATTACGGGCAATCTTATTGCTCTAGGTGAGTTAGGAACCTGGTAAAACTAGTTCAAAATTACTAATCCCCATAAAATATGTTAAAAGATAATAATTTGAAATGCCCAAAAATGTTTTGAAAATAGGGAGAAAAACAAGGTTGAATCACACAAAGAAAAACTTCGTTAAATGGAAAATACGCTTCGCTATTTCGAGGTTATTTTACGAAGAAAATAGTAAAATGTTCTTGTGGCCCCAGGAAAAAGTTCTCAAAATAGAAGTTCGTAAAAAGTTGTATTTAAATTTGAACTAATATAATCAGAAACAAGTAATATAAAAAAAAATTATGTCAATTCCTACTTAGGTCAACAAAGAAATTTCTTATTTAAGTTACCGTAAAAAATCCGGTGTATAACGCACACCTATACTTTCAAGCTGCAATTTTTAATTTCTAAGTATATACATCGTATAACGTGCACCCCCTTTCTTACGAAGAAACCTGAAATGTAGGTGTGCAATGTTCTTATGCTTTGAAGTAATTTAGTAGAGGTATTAGTCCAAGTTTTACAAAAAAAATTGTATTCTTCCTGAATTACAACCCTTTAAAGTTCATAAGAAATGTTTTTTTTCTCTTTGAAATAAACAGTATTTTGATACATAGAAGTATAGTTTTTTTAAGCTCATCTCTTTTTTTTCATTATTAAAGCTAGCATTTTTATACACAGCGTATAGCACGCACTCGTCTTATTTTTTGTGTTAAAAGTGCGCATTATACGCTGGATTTTAAGGCAATTAAAAATATTTAATGAATCAATATTTGAAAAAATTGTATTAACATTAAGTGCCATCCATTACAAGTTTAAAAAATATATATTTCAAGCCAAGAAAAAATTCGTCAGAAAAACTTACTGGAACCATCTGTTGGTGCTAGTTCTAACCATTAGAAATAACGCAGAATAAATTTAAAATTAAAAAATAAAATATAATTAATGAATTAATATTTAAAAAACTATATTAACATCAAGTGTCATCCACTACAAGTTTAAAAAATGTATTTGAACTTCAGTGGATGAATAAAAAAAAAGTTTTTATTAACGATTGAAAATTTGAACAAGATATATATATGTAGTCTAAATTCTCTTCAAATGAGAGATGAACATTTATCAATCAAAACCGAAAAATACTGAGTTTGCAAGAAAACCATGCATTGAAGGATACATGAGAAATTAAAATTTAAAAAATTGATGCTGCAGTATTATAAACATTGCTGACTTAGGACAGCTTATATATAAAATAATTTGTATAAAAGTGTGGTTGAACATGTTTTGTGGGTAGCCAACCTTCTCCCTTTATATTAATAATACTGAGCAAAAACCTATAGAAAATAATGGAAAGAATGTCTAAATCCATTACAAGATAAAGGTAATTTACCTAAAAGTTGCACTCAAAAATGTAGAGCCCGTGCTAAATTTGAGTACAATAAATAAGTTACTGCTAGATTCTGGGCCCAAATGCTAATTCAAAGCTTGGGAATGGCTGAATTGTAGCACTTAACAAAAGTATGAAAAGAATAGAAATAAAAATTAAAAAGAGCTTAGAAACTACCACAACTTTAATGACATTAGAGTTTTATATATGAATTAAATAATAAGTAATTTGATCTAATATTAGAATATGGAGGTAAGGAAGGCTATAACAAGGAAAAATGATAAATTTATAGTAATAAACTATTATTATTCTAAGGAATTTTAATCCTCTCTATTTAGAATTTCTTTATTCAAATAACTATTAATAAAATTAATTGGGTATTGTATTTCTGAATTAAGCAATATTTAGTAAAATGTTTATTGTTATTCATTCTTTCTCATTTTTTTGAAACTAGAAATTGATTGCGTTGTATATAATTAGTAACAATATTTCTGAATATAGAAACATGTACATTACTCTCCGAATGAGGAACTGTTATAATATTGAAATTAAATTCTTCTCTTTCATCATAAATATTAGTAACTGTAACTTATCTTTCAATTTAATATGTATATCAAGAAAATTTGCTTTATTGTTGTTACTATTTGTCTGTACTAAATTAAGATATTATGGATAGAAATTAGTGTTAGGTTTAAAATTGTCTTGCTTGCCAAAAATGACTATGTCATTTATATAACGAAAAATGTAATATCCAGGATTATTAATGAAACTATATTCAAAATATAATATAATATATATATATTTATATATAGGGATAGAGGGAACAAATAGTAGGAATTGAAAAGAGTTCCAATTTTTTTAGAATACATTTTATTTAACTATTTCTAAATACCCATGGTCCTAATAATTTCTTCAATAAAATTCTTAATCTTGTAAATAATTTCTTACACAATTTCTTCTTATTCTAGTACACACAAACTATCAAAAAATAATCTCTAATAGATAAAAAAAGTTCCAATCAAATTTTTTGACAAAACTATTTTAGCATTACTTATGTAACCATCCGTATTCCTGACATTCCCTCGAAGCAATTTAAAACGCCACTCCCTTACACGAAAACCAAAAGCCATCAAAACGCATCTTACAGTATCAAAAATATATATAAACCCTCCTTTTCCTTTTAGTTCTAAATTAAGACTAGTCACTCGAAGCGAACCTCCCCTCTGCTCACAACACAACATCTCTCCTTTCCTATACTCTTTATCTTTCTTTTTCCCAGACACGCGAAAACGCCAGAGAACGAAATGGAATGAAAATGGAAGAAATCCCTTTACCGTACGCGTCGCTGCATTCCCATTTCCTTCTTTGCAGACAAAACGGAGAGAAAATATGGAAATAACCCGGGGGTAGAGGGGGCAGGTTATCGCACTCAAGCAACCCCCTTCCCGTCTGTTCGTAAATGAGAGGTTGAGGTTCACAATTCTGTTCGTATCTAGACCCACACCTTCGGCTGTCTCTTCAAGATGGAAGCGATTGCTTGCTACTCGCCTAATGGTATTCGCCATTCGTATTTCGTCAACCGCAAGAAAATCGGGAATGAAATGTTTGGAGTTTTCTTCAATTGATGGAGCGCGAATTGGTGGTTGGAAGTATTTATTTTTGTAGAATTGGGATTGTTTATCGCTTTAGAATGTCTGATTGGCATGTTTTCCGTGAGAAAATGGCATGAAATGGAATGATTGTGTGTTCTGAAGAAGGTGATTGTTTGGAAAAGCACACAGACTGGATAGGGGCTTTCACTAATACTACTTGGGGTGTGATTGTCTTGGATGCAGGGAGACTTCTTGAGGCTCTGGACCCTTATGCAAAAGTAGGACCTGGGCCCATACACAAATGGAAGCCCCATCTATGATTCTTAAAAGTAGACAGTACATAGCCTACGTTGTCGAATACTCGTACAAAAAATAACACGAAACAAATTAATGTGCATGTCTTACAGTTGCACAAAATAGCTCAACCGACTTCCGCCTTTTGATTGAATGGGTAATGATGGTATATGGCTGGTAGGTCTAGGCCTATAGTTGGTATACATGGACGAAGGTCATCAGTTGATATATCGCCAGAAATTCCCAGTTTTTCGGAAAATAAAATCGGAAATAACATTTGAACGTTGAAATTAAATTATGATCTTGTTAAGAAGGAGTCGAGGCCCCGAATGTAGCCGAGACCCAGGCCCAGTTGGCCCATGCCTTTAGACGTCCCTTCTTGGATGACTGACTGTTTTTCAACATCGCACTATAAAAGCAACACGAGGGCTATTGGAGATGGACCTCGTTATTCTGAACAATGGTCAAGAAACGAAACTACACCTGAGCTGGTAACCCCTCTCGAAACTTCCACACTACGCCTTGGAAGGGTTTTGAGCCTGGAAAGATTTAACGAGCATCAGCTCCTCTGCACAATGAGTCTTCAATGGCACTGGGCCATGAACTCATGGCACGCCTCCACGACCCTGACCATTAGGCTACCACAACCATGTGATTGCGTTAAGATATTTCAATCATATAAAAATATATAATGAATTTCAAATGGCTTCTTTCATAATATTTAGAAGCTTATATTCTTTTTATTTTAAAATTTGTTCGCTTTCGTTTTTCTAAAATACTTTTGGGGATTTTTTTTATTAAATAACTAATATTATAAAGTGGTATTTGTGTGTACTCTTGTTTTAACTGTATGTAATTATATAAATTATTAATTTGACGTTATTTCTATGAGTAGAGAGAATGAAAAGAAGAAATTTTTGCTAAAAGAGTTGAAAGATTTTTTTTTCTATACTTATATATGGGTGCAGAATTTTTATTTAATAATTTTTTTTAATTATTTCGTAACTGTACCATCTTTATTCAGTTTGTTTTTGAAAATCAACCGATTGAAATATTTTTTTTGTTCTCGAAGTCGTTGAATTCATTCATCATCATTGTGGTCTACAGTTCTTTTCAATATTACCTTATTCTATTTACAATTATCAACATATAAAATTTCAACAGCTGCCTATCGACGATTTAATAAAAAAAGTTCATTTCAATTTAGCATATTTTCATGGAAATGATTTCTTAAGAAAAAACTGTGCTTACTTAAAGATTGCATTGATACAGTAGATTATAAGATTGTAGGACTTGCAAACAGTTATGATTGTGTTAGAAATTAAAAAAAATTTTTTTTGAGAGCAGCGTATTTCAGATTTAAGTAATGAAAAAAAAATCATTTAAAAGCCCCCGAAATAGAACGAGTTCAAATGAAAGATTTAGTGCAATGTTTTAGGTTCACGTGAATTTTTCTTTTTGTATTTCTTAATGCAGTTTAACGTATAAGTAAAAATAAATAAATAAATAAATATAAAAAAAAAACTTAAAAAAAAAAAACTTAATTGTGAAATTTTTTAATACGTATTCATCCAATTCAAAATAAATACGAGGAAGTACTAGCTTAAGATCACGGGGTTGTAATTTAGATAATTAATCCGTGAAATAAAGAAATACTTTTTGCATGTAATAAATATCTGTTGTGCAATAAAAATGTTTCATTAATTGGAAAACAAGATAATATAACGGTGACAAAAATATATAATTTGATTCCATTTCTATTTACTCAAAAGTATTATTAAAAATGGGTATTTAATTATTATTGCAACAATCGCCTATAAAAAGTATCTATCAGTATCTAGGCAATTCCAACACTCTTGCACTATGTATTTCCATATCAAACTTCTATATAATGTTGGAAATAAATCATCAATCTGCTTTTACCTCAATTTTCTATCTCACCTCGAATTTCCGCTAAGCGAAGTTTAAGCATGCCGTAATGCTATTTAGTCATAGCTCTATCGAACTTGCAGCATTTAATTTACATAAAGCTTTGTATAAAGTTCTTTTCTACTATTGCACAGTTCTTCCCTTGATATATAAATGCATGTGTGGTGGTACTTATCCGATTTCGTAGCCGTGTCACATAACCTCTAGACAAAAATGATCACCTCTGTCTGGAGGCTTATGAAGAAAGAGATATATACCACTACAGTACTCCCCAACCAGTGAGTCGGTGGATAGGCGAACGAAAGATGTATTTATTATGGGGAGCCTGCGAGTTGTTGTTTCCTCAAGTAAGTCTGTGATGACTTTGGTTGCTGTGTCAAGGGGATCTGACGACTTTAAATACTCTTGGTTTAGGTAGATGGTGCCACGGCAGATCAGAAGGTTGCGTTTTTCTTGATTCAGCCAAGGTCGCCAATGTGGATGTGAATATCCAAGGACGGAACCCGCAACGTTAGGATCCGTAGCCGAGTAACATAACCACTAGAAAAAAGTGATCAACTTTGTCCAGAGGCTGTTGCTGGCTTATGAAGATACCACTACACATGTAATCTGCTTATTCAAGAGATTAAGTGATTGTTATTATGACTGTTTCTTAAGGTATCCGACTGGGTTCAGAGACAATTTTCTAAAATATAACTTAAATAATCATTTAGTTGTTATTTTTTAATTAAGTATGTTGCAAAACTATGAAAATACAGCAAGAAGAATTTTTTTGAAAGGTTATTTTTCAAAATATTGAGAAATTTCTACCAAAATATTACAAAAAATTGCTCTTTTGCAAACAAATCTAAAAAAATATATATCACAAAAATAAATCAAATGTTTTCAGGAATACAATTCTTTAATGTTTAACTATGCTTTATACTAAAAAAGCTCACATTCTACTGTAAAATTATGAAATACAGATGTTCGAGATGAAAAAACCCAGAGTTTTCTTAAAAAACTTTTTTTTTCATATAAAATTACATATGCATATAAAAAAAATACCTTAATTGAAAAATTACCCTTAGCTTTTAGCAGAAAGCATTCATTATAATACAAAGAACAAACTCAAAAAATTTCATAAGAATACTTCATTTACTTTAAGAAATATCACTCTTACCGTTAACCATTATGTTCAAAAATAACATTCTTCACAAAATGCAAAATAAGGTTTATATTTGTAATAAAACTTTTTAATGATTTAGGAAGGTTTTAAAACTCTCCAGATTTGTATGTTGAGCCTTCCTGAACCTCATACTTCAAACTTCTACAGTTTTGAAAGGTCTTTCTTTTTTTACGAGACAGTTTCTTATCTGGTTTAGAATGCCTCGTAGAATCAACAATTCTCGTTTTGTCGAGGTACCAAAAATATCCTTTCATTTCAAAACATAATTTCATTCCTAATTTTTGAAGTATAGGTAATAGACCAGTAAACTTAGAATTAAAAAGTATTATTGTGATATAATTCCTTAAGCGGAGTGTTTGTTGCTCAACAAATTGTCTTTCGGGATTATACTCCACACGACATTGTTACGACTTTCATTGCAGTTCTGAGCTTTCCCGTGAAGACATTTTCTTAGGAGGTTTTGATCGCAAAGTCCTTATAAGTCTTTTTAATAGAATTAATGACTGAATTTGGAAGATCCGTTAATATTTCTATCGACGTTTCTCCAACAAATACTGCTCTCTGGAAATCTCTTCTTTTTTGGCCACATTGATCTTGTTTTTGGCATGACAACTTTAATTTAATTGAAAATAACTATAACTCTATATAAAAGTACTAATAAAAAAGTTATAAAGAGATCTAGTTTTGAACACAAATAATAAAAAATAGAAACACTCATTTAAATCAAAACCAACATTGCATTCAGTTAACCGTTGCCTATTTTAAAGCAAAATATATCTACTAAAACATTTATAAAGTGAAAAAAAGTTTACTAAACATAAAAAGAATTCGTTAAAATATTTTAAATGAATGAAAATCTCATTTTGCTGGTGAAAATCAACCTAAAACTCACACTTCCGGTTTTGATTTGGGCTTACTACCTCAACCAAAAACAGCTATAACTTTTTTTCTTACTAACTCAGAATTAAAAGTACCATAGTTTTAGAAAGCTTATTAAACAGGCTACAAAAATAGACTATGAAATAAATTTAGTGTTTTTTTTTTTTTTTAATTTTTTTTTTTTATGAAAATGGTGATTTTAAACCAGTCGCGGATACCTTAAGATGTTAGCATGATAGAATGTTGAATTAATATGTTTAGGTTTGAGAATCTAACTGTTTGTTCTAATGTTAATAATTCAATGTTTAAAGTTTTTCAGACTTTGATCTAATGATTCTTGAGTCTCACTACGTAAATGATATCACGGATTAATATCATTATAATTCGCATCATATTGTAATTGGGGATGTTATCGGATTTTACTACATTTGCATTCCTCTGATACGTATCATTACTGTACTCAACAGCATATCATTACTGTATTCAACAGCGTATCATTACTGTACTCAACAGAAACACTTGGTTGCATACTAGACAGTACTGCAATGCTACTACATCACTATTGAAATCTTTTGGTGTGGATTGACATCCCTAACCATCAAGGTTTGTTTCTATTGGTCAAGTTTCTACCGGATAACGCAAAACAGCAGGAAGCATACAGTGACGTTCAGTAATTCTTCATTGACCTCTTGGTTGCACTGCTATCTCAGAGTTTGCCCATTTCACTAATCTTTCGCGCATTGAATACGTGAGATACATAAATTGAAAATAACGATTCAGCATACATCATCCGCTGCTACGTCACATGAACTTTAGTAAGCAAGGGAAGCTGACAAATTGACATGCCTCAATCCAAAGCCTCTTTCTTTCAATGCCGACACGCGCCGCTGTGTTTATTGTAAGCTATGGTGGTTTTACGAAATGCTTATTTTTCTTCATGTTCCCTTAGTCAAAGAGGGCTGTTATAATAATAATTTTTTTAATATTATATATTTTCGTCCAAGCATTTGCCTTTAATATCTCAGTGTGTTAAAATTTTAATGGTCAACACACAGTGTAGCAACTATTTTTTCAAAAAATTTAATCTGTATGGAGAAGTATTTAGCCATAGTATTACGTTACATCTGGTAAAATTGATCCACATTTTCTATTACGTTTGTGGTAAATTTAAAATAAAGTGTATACCAATCTAGCATTGGTGTGTATGTAATTTTAATGTGGAGTTAATGGAATATCATGAAGAAAGGATGCGCAAATGATTAGCATTGCAATGCCCATGCAAGTCATGTGTGCTATTAACGCTACCTACAAGCGTCATAAAAGGAAGAATAGGAGGCCAATTTTTAAATACTGGCATCATGTTACCGTTCTCTGATGTGAGAAGTTTTAGTTCTCCTCGATAATACGGAATTCAAGGAAACCTGTTTCTGTGTTTAATATGAGAATGATTATTGGTTATAGAGATCATTTATAACAGCGGTTTTTTTTAAAGAACTTAGAATATTCTACCAGTATTGTCACTACGTTACTTATATGTAAATGAAAAAAAATGAATTCATAAAATGCTTGAGATTGAAACGATATGTTTTAACAGAGAAAATAAATGCTTTGACGAAATTTAAACTTAATTTAAATCGTAAAAATATAAGAGGAATTTCGACCTTTTTCAGCAAGAGTTTAAAACTAACAAGTGGTCTTCCAAGGATTTCTATTATTTTGACATTGCGTGTTACTTGTGTGAGTGTGTGAATTATATATCAAACATCAAAACATTATCTGAAAATATATACAACAGAATATAAGAAAAAGATATACATTCACAGAAAATATACATACAGATCTATAAACACACATATGCAAATTAGTAATAAACATCTTGAAATCACAAGATTGATATAGCTTTATCCTATCAATATCTTTGTCATTTATGCAACTGGGTAGATACAATTATTTTTGTCGTAAATTTAAATCAGAGACATCATTTCTTTTATCTCACGTCTAATGTTACTTATTACTAAAATATATTTTAATTAACATTTTAGTTATATTTCACATTATCTATATCAAAAATAAATTACGTTTCGATTCTTAACAACTTATTATATTTTCTATTGAACTGTTTTGTCATAGTTAATGCAAGCATTCTTCATCTTCCTTTATCAAAATGAGAGATTGTTCAGTATAATTCTGAAGAGGATTAGTGTTTTGGGGATAAATATATATGGATCTGAAATTTTTTGTGAAATCTTTACTACATCAGGCCTGGTTCAAATCATAAATTATTTCTAAGTGATTCTTCTCCCGTAACTGTTATAAAGTTACTGAGGAAGAATTGAGAAATATATGAAGAAGAGAGCCAAGCTTCATTATAAAGATATTAAGAAAATAATCGTCTAAATTAATTCTAGATTACTTGTGAGCATATTAACAATGCATAAAAACCCGTTCAATATTAACTGATTGTTAAATGAAAGATTTATCAAAAGGTATTTTATTTATATATATCATGGTTAATTTAGACCAGGGAGAGGGGGAGTTGGGAACCTTTTAGCTTTGGCGTGCCAAACTAATTTACCAATATAATTCAGCTTGCCTCACGGTGGGAAATTTTTGAAACAATTCGATTCCCACGATAATACATCCAGAATCAGAGAATAGAGGTCAATAATACAAGTTTATAGTTTTATTGTGTATTAATTTTGCATCATTTAAAAAAATTTTATAACAAAAAAATTGACATATTTGTAAAGCAGTGCAGAATGCCACTGAAAATTTGTACAGCGTGCTACATGTGGAACGAGTGTCACAGGTTGCCAACTCCTGTTTTAGAACCAAATGGAATATTATAAAATTATAATATATTTATTATAATTTTATAAAATTGTTTTAAGGACATTATGACAAAAAATTATTTAAATACAATATTTTGGCAAAAAATTAACTTAGAATAACCTTTTTTCAAAACGTTCTCCTTTTATTAAAAAGGCTTCTATAATAATAATATTTTTCTTATATAAAGTAAAGACTTCTCCAGAGAGTCTGAACTAGAATTTTTGAAAAAATCAGTTTATTTTCTGAGTTACCACCCATTGGAATAATTATCGGCGTTTTTTTCTTAAAATTTCTCCCCTTTGTTGTAGTAAAATACGGATAAATCCGCTTCTAAGTTATATATTTCAAAAATGTTTTGTTCAGTCTCAGTACAAAGATCTGAGCTACATACAGATAAAATATTATTATAATAGAAGCATTTTTCATCAAAGGAGAATAATTTGAAAATAGGTAGTTCTTAGTTCATTTTTTGCCAAAATACTGCACTTAAATAATTTTTTATTGTAATAATATTCTTAAAACAATTTTATGTACGTTTTCTAATCTAAGTGACACTAAATATCATAAATATTATTCATTTGTACGCTTTTGCAAAATCACGGTTCCGAACTTAGTCGGATACCTTAAAGATTCGTTTTCAATCGAGCGCGGGCTGTTGGCGCGTTGAGAGAAATCAATTGAACGTGCATTATTGGGAGAATGTTTATAATAAACGAAGAGAGAACATCTTGAAGTGTATATATGTACATTGTAGTGGTTTAACGTACACCCCCGCAATCCCAGGACTCTGAGGGGCCCAAAGCATGACTGACGCCTTGTACGTATTTATCTAATTCATAAAATATTAAAAGCAAAACCTGAATTTGCAGGGGGGGCTAACATTCTCTATTACGCCACTGGTTCATTGATAGAAAGCATTACAGTGGCGCCAAAGCCGTTGAAATTCATATGCCACATAAAAAAAGGTCGCACAGAAAAAATCGCACAAAAATAAAATCACTAAAAAAAACTGTACAAAAATAAAATCGCTCAAAACAAACTGCACAAAAATAAAATAGTATAAAAAAGACAGCACAAAAACAGGTTCTACTGTACGTGACTTTCCTACAATAAATTACTTCATCTGAGGGAAACATGATTTACTACAATTTTCAAAGCTTCAGGAAAATTTCAGGAGAATTTCAGGAATAGCAGACATCATTAGCTGAATTTTTCTTTTATCAGTCATTACAAAATACAATCAACTGCTTCTAATATATACTTTATATCAACAAAAGAACTCACAAGAAAAAGATTCAAGAAGTTGAACCCATAATTATATCTGAAAAAGGGCAAACAATTACATGATTTAGACCGAATGGTTAATGAGTTTTTCTATCTCAAATATGTTAGAGCAGAAATTGTTAAGTATCATTTTCGTGTTTGCTCGATCATGCATATTACGTCGCTCACCAGTTTGAAATATTGAATATTTATTAGGTTCTCTTCTTTTCCCCGGAAAAATCCTCCTTCTGCCGAAATATTGCATAAAACACATGATATTAAGATATATCATTTGATAATCAAAACCAAAGAATTATACAACACCAGATGAAATACAAAAAAAGAAAATTCATAGGGGTAATTGGGGATGAATGTTGTGTTGTTGTCGTTGCTAATGCCACCTGTCTGACGGTGTCAAATCTATTCCTACGAAATTTATCGTGTCAAAGGGCTAGATGTAGACCTGCCGTTAGCTGTAGACTTGAGCAACATACAGGTGACGGTACAATTTGGCTTGGTTTCATCCCAATTTTGTGGGAGAACACTCTGGAGGTGGTAAGGAGACTCTCACCTCTCTTCCCCTTCCATCAACCTCACGAGAGAACATGGCTCGCAGCTACTTAGAGTACCATCCTGCCTCAAAGACACTATACACTTACAAACATCCATGCCTTGTGACGGGGCTGTACGGGATTTTTTGTTAATCCTCTTGGGGAATCTTTGGGGCCAGCAATTGAGTTATTTCTCAGCCATCCCTCTGAAGAAGAAACCTTGATATGTAGATTAGCTAGTATATATATAGTGTATATAAGTGTAGTAATCGAAAACGAAGGCAAAGAAGCTGTTACGGTAAGGATCGGAATTTAGACGTGTGATTTTTGGACGGGTTTTGGTTATTAAAATAAATTAAGGAAGTTAGGATTCTTAAGATAACTTTGAGTAAAGTTAAACTATTAGGATTTCATGCGCTTATTCACATAGGGTTTTGAGCTATCATTATATCACTCTGGATTTTCCCTCTATAGTTGGCTTGTCTTAGATTATTATATTTGGTAATAATAAATTGGATTTCTCATGGCTAGTTTGGATCATCAATCTTTACCTCCTATAAATTTAGGTCGAGTAGATGAAGACATGGCTTCCCCAGGAGGGAGACAATTACAGCCTTCTTCCAGATTTAACCTAGGCCTTAAGGCACAGCGGTCAGCTTCTATGCCGGATGGGTGGCGATGAGTGTTGTTGAGTGCGTTAGTGTTTATTAACATCGCATTCTAAAGCAACACGAGAACTATTGGCGACAGACCTCATTATTTTGAACCTCGGTCAAGTGACAAGGACGACACCTAAGCTAGAATTCCCTCTCCAAACTACCACACTATAGTAACAGGGGCAATTTGAGCCTTAACAGATTTACCGTGCATCAGACAATCTACATGATGGCTCTTCAGGGCACTAGAGTTCACACGTAGCACATGCCAGCTATGAGTTGAGCTATCGCGACTACAATTGATAACTGTTATTAGTATGATTCCCCAAGATTTCATATGTGACTTGAGTAACAGAAACATTATTCATAATTCATTTATTCTGTTGTCTTACAAAATCTAAGGGCTTAACTGAAATGGGAATTTTAATAGTAGCTAGTAACAGACTAGTAAAGATCCCTGACTGAATTTCTGTTAACTTCTGTGATTTATAAAAGTCGAAAGGCAAAGTCTTTGAATATTGTGAGAATATCCTTTCACGTGAAATCCGTAGTTAAATCCGTAAGAAATAAGAAAGTGTTACTTATTTGGGGAGATAAGGATGATTTAAATACCAATAACAATCTTTAGTTTGTTTGTTTTTTAATTTTATATCACTTTAAGAAGAAATGTTATACTTTATTACAATTTAAATGCTTGTGATTTTCGTAAGGTTGTAGTACTTTGCAAAAACCCAGACAGAGACAATTTCTTGACATGAAGGTTTGTAACCACTAGGCTTGAATTTCATTTCTGAAACGAAGTCAAAAGTTTAAAATTGATTTTTTTTTTCTACTTTCAAGTTCTCAAGAAAAATTTGATTCTTTCGCAAATCATAATGTAAACTCTAAATCCTGTAGGTTTCCTACACTTCGACTGCTTTAGATCCGTCGTGATTTTCATCATTTTCCTTTATATCCTAGTAAGGAAGAAATAAAGCAATTCCTTCTCTTTTTCCGGGCAGGGTTCTTTTGTGCGTGGACAATGTCCACTTACCGAAGATGCGGACGGAAGGGAGGGAAGAGTGACTCCAAATCCTGCCATCGGCTCGAATTTAGCCAATGGTAGGAAATAGTCGACGTTCCTAAATCCCGAGCTGTCACATCGGGAAGACTGCCTCTAGCCCAATCTGATTGGATGAGCCGCCGGAATTTGGCCCCGCATCCGACAGACACCGTGTTCCAACGCATCCCTTGACTCCGAGCTGTCCTCTCCCCACACCCACGCAGCTACCCGGACAAATGGAGATGGCCGTGAAAACATCCTGGACAGCAGGACGGAACTAGAGTGGGCCGATGTCGTCTTCTTTTTTGGTTCTTTAGTTCGGTTTCTTTTTGAAATACTTCTCTCTTTTTGTTCGGCAAGAAACGTTTGAAGTTCGGAGATATAGTTTCTTTTTTTTTGTATGTTTGAATTATATTTTTACTTTATGCCTTGCAGCAGAAATTGTATGTTCGAAATACACTCGTTGGATTCTGTTTGAAGAAGGGAGATAAAAAAACGATATGTCAGAGGATTCATTTAAGCTTCTGAATTGAGCAATTTAATTTTTTATACTATTTTAGATATGTTAATATTTTTGTAATTGCATTTAGAACTATTGAGTTTCTAATAGCATTCCTTTTTTAAAAAAAATAGGAGGCATACTACATACTAAAAGATGGTTCCTTTTTCATTTTTCACCCTTTCAATTCTTTACTTCTTTGTCATATTTTAATTTTTTCTTTAATTTTCATTAAAAATACTACGATTTTTTTTTAAAAAAAACTTCCTATTTGGTTGCTTTATAAAAAACTGAAATAAATATAAAAGTTCCTTTTTAAAAGTTAATATTCGTTTCGATTCAGAAGCTCATTTTTAGAAATAAACCCCACCTTTTTATTTTTGTTTTATTTTTTAGTACTAGTTCATATTAAATCAATAGTTGAATTTATTTTCTTATTAAAGAATGTAAAATAATTGAGAAACTTTGTAAGTTTTAGTGAATATCTCTTCCATATATAGTCTGGAGAAAATCAGATTGTGCATTAATTTATACAACGATATTAATTAAAAACTTTTGCGAACGGAATGCAATCCAGAAAAATGCTATGGGGTTTTAAAATCAGAATTCTTCATCTTTTTATACTTAGCATGCTTACATAAGAATTTCAAGGATAATTCATTAAAAATAGCTTTAATGTTTCTTTTCTTCTTTATAATCATTTTATTTCATAACAAGTGTTTATTTCAATGTAGGTGACACTCATCTTGCTATTACGCATTTAAATTCAAATCTGAGATGCTAAAAATCGTATTATTTACAGTTATGAATCCCACTTATTGGTATTTATTAGAATATTAAAGAAATCAAGATGTAATCGAATATAATTAGTTACAGAAAACTTGTGGAGTTATATGACAAGCCTTTGAAATGTTCTTTTAAATTAGGTAACAAAAAAAATTCCTAATTAGGAAATTTAGTCTAAATTATCTGTACACATGCACACAAAAAGAATCTGATACTATTTTATCAAGAAATAACAAAAGATATGAAACAATGAACCACATTTTATTTAATTTGCACACTTTTTCTGATAAATTAAAAAAAATTTTAGTAAAAAAAATTACACGAGAGCTTATTTGAAAATTGGTGAGAACAGAACAAATTATGAATTTAGTTCTCTACATGAAATGGAGACATAGTAGTTTATTAGAAGAATTCTTTATTTTAGATTAGACAATAATTCCGACATCTTGCAGATATTTAATGTGAACTGTGTATCGTATGATGTTTATATTACTACTACTTATGATGCTTCATATTACTACTTTCTTTTATTACTATATTTATTTCTATTTATTTTTTTAGAAAAAATAAATTAAATTAAAACCGTGAAAGTAAACGTTTTAGAATCGGAGAATGATCCAGTAGCATTGTTTTCCTTATTAAAAAATATTTGACCTGAGAAATTATTGAATATTCTGATATATAGGAATGTACATGGTAGTATTAAATTCTAAAACAATTTTTACTGTAAAAAGGAGCAAACAGTGAAATAAAATAAAATGTCTGTCATCGAAAAATAATTGAGAGATACGTTGCGAAGTGAAAACAGCTTTGTGTGTAAAAGCATTATAGTTTAAACATAACTGATCATTTGCTAAGTTAATGAAATTCTGAAAAGTAGAACTTATAATGAATTTAAAGCTCAATGTATTCATGATAAAAAACAGTACGATTAAATTGTCAAAAATCGGTCAAAAAATCAAATATAATTTTTTTAGCCTAAACTCTTTTTATGTACTTTTCTACAAACTCACGAAGTTTGAAAGCTCTAAGTTTAAAAACCGCAGAGTTGGGATAACCTTTAAGTTCGTTTTTATTCACATCCCAATAGCAAATAAAAACTTTAAACTGACTTATCTCAGAAAGATAAAATTATTAATTTGTCTTCATTTAAAATGCTAAGGCTTTTTTTCTATTGGGCCTAATACTTGGAAATTTTTTTCACTTGTTGCTAATAGTACATGGAATAAAAGTTGGTATGTATTTTTCAATATCAAAACAATACTTATTTTTTTTTTTAAAAAATTGAATTTAGAATTTACACATTTTTTAAGGAATTTTCAATAATTATTTATAAAACGAAGTATTTTACGAATACCAAACACGTTATCACAAAACCCATAGCAACTTTTGCTATACTTAGTTTGACGTACTTGTAAATCAAATTTCATATATGTACGTCAATTTTTTAGGAGTAGCATTTTAAAATCACTTCATAAGTTTCAAGTGTTTTCCTTAAAAAATAAAATAGTTAACTTTTTATGAAATTTTGAGCACTAAATCTGTTTTACATCATACATACACATAGAAGGCAACCAAAAAAATTATGAAAATCATTAAATTAAAAAAAATTTTGTAAATCGAGTACCATGTCAGCTTAAAATCCTAAAAGATAGACATTTTGGTTGATGTTGTATTTGTTCGTAGACGCATTGGTGTTTTCGGAAATAAGCGAGCGGATTTCTTGCAAAGATTGCCACCAAAGTGAAATGGATATTAGGGATGACGATTCTTTCCAAAAAAGATCGATTTTTAAATCGATTCGAATCGTAACCTGATGAATCGATTCACAAAAAAATCGAGATCTAAAAAATCGATTTTTTTTTCAAGTCTGTATTTACAATGTAAATATAAATCCATTTTATGAAAAACAAGAAAAATACCATAATAAACAGTAAAATCAGGGAATTCGACAATTGCAATTATTTTTATTACGATATCAAAGTATTAGGTATAAAAGAAGACATTTATTTTCGAAATGCATTTTTTACATTAAAAAGTTTAGAAAAAAAAGATAATATAGCTTATAGCTCCCAATGCTTAATATCTAAGCTTTTTAAAAATAACAGTCTGGCAAGTCTACTGGAATCCAAGCGGTTCCGTTCATCACTTACGATGTTGCCGGCCATCGAAAAGAAGCTCTCACATGGAACAGATGATCCCACGATACTCATATACATCATGGCTTTTGAGTGAACGTGATGATAAATAGTTTTTTTTGTTCTTGCCAATAAAGTACAGGATCATACTTCAGGTGCACAACTGCCTACAATAAATAGTGTTCAAATTCTTCGTTTTTAACAAATATGCCTTAAATCTTCCGTTTTTACCAATTTTATGTTTTTTACCAAAACAGAAAAAATCGAAATTCGATTTTCTAGGATGAAATACCGATTCACTGAATCGATTCAGGGCTACATACCTATTTAAAAAAAATCGATATTTTTGGCCCGAGAAACCGATTTTTCGATTATCGCAGATCGCCTTCCCTAATGGATATTGCTGTTCTCCTTTTACAAGAGAAAAACAGTCATTTTGAGGGAAAAAGCAGTTAAGTCGTGGAACCAAAAATACGTCAGTTCAAATAAAGAGGGCTTAGCTAAAAGATTTTTTCCATCCATTAATAAGATATTGTCATGCCATAAGTGGAGTGTCATCTTAAGCGTCAGAATTGTCACGTGGCCGAGGTTCAAAATTAAAAGGTTCGTCACCAGTAGATCTGTTGTTGCTTCAAAAGGCGACGTTAAGGTTGTTTTCGCCATATGTACGAGAGCGTGAACTTGACGCGGAGCCCATTTTCGGACAGAAAAAATACATCAATTTTTATAAAAATTTGTGACATTGTAACTCATGCATTTGTTTATAATACAGTGCTTTTAAAATTTCAAAATATTTCATAAATAACTAGTTTTTTCTTTTAACATGTGAAGGGATAGCTAATTTAACATTACGGTATAGGAAAAAAAATGCAAAGCACATTTTATAAAAGAAAAAATGTTTCAAAACTAGGATAAAAATGAGTAGTATGATAAAATAAGGGATTCTCTACAGGGTAGTGTTGCCAGAATGTAATATTAATTTTTGAGTACTTTTATATCTGAAAAATATTCAGAATTTGGCTCCTATTCTTTAACATTAGCCGAAGATAGCCTTAATAAAAAAATGAAATGAAATTAAAGATAACAAAAAGCTTTGGTATCTATTCTTCTTAAATCTTTATGAAAAACGAGGCTTTAGAAATCTACAAAATTGGTATCACAATTATCTTAAAAATATTGTTAATACGCGCCTTTATTTTCAATCATTTTTTTTGGATATTTTTAAAAATAGAAAAATTAAGAGGATATAAAATTTAAAACATTAAAAAAAATCATTATTTTTATATGAACTTTATTTCAGTGCAACAGTAACTATATTGCACAATTAATAATTGCACGCTTACATATATACCAACATATTTATATTCGCTTTATATAGAAATAGAAATTCACTATATATTTAACAGAAATGTTTTTCCCCCTAGAATATGTTCCATGAGGAAAAGCTGTTATAATATACAAACCATTCGATTACATAATTGTTCTTCGTCATTTAAATCGCTTCCATTAACCCCAAGCAAGAATACTCTTGCCCTCAGATGGGTCTCCACCCATAGCGAGCGGGGTCAGAGCCTGCTAGATTAAGAGATGTTGGGACAAGTAGAGGGGCGAGAGAGATCCTGGATTAAGGGACTGCAAGGGAGTGTTGTCGAGGCGTATCTCGTAATCGCCCCGGCTGAGTATTACTCACTGAGAGGGTGTACGATCGGAATACTGAGCACACAGCAAGCCCTTGCATTTAGCTCTAAGACAGGACATTATTGAGGTATTGGACAGAATCGAAACTAGATTGGTTTTAAGTATATTGCTTCGGTATAAGCGTGTTCAAGGTCATTTTATAAATAGGGGATATTGTATATTATGATATAAACGGTTTTTAGATGGAGTTTATTATTAAAACTTTGCAACGGAGATTTAATAATTTGTTTAAGGAATTAAAATTATTTTTTTTACTGTGGTGTAATGAGCAAAGGAGATTTGCTGGATTTTGATTCTCGTAGTACATAAGTGGCGAACCCGTGGCACCGTGGAGTTTTACAAGGGCAAGCTAAGACTTGCTGAAAAATTAAAACATTTGAGAAAATTATAATAAACAACATTTCCTTTTACAATTTTAATGAAATGCAGCAGTCTCAGACAACCCCCTCCCCCTCAAAATTTATTTTAAATACAGTTAATTAATTGAATTACGATAGAAAATTCATTTCAAGGTGATAAAAAAAATGGTGATCTTTTCATAAATCCTTTTTCAATTTCTGTACAAGACATTACTTGTTACCTACCTGATACGCAAATCGAAATTATTGACCTAGAGCACAATATAAATCTTAAAAGAAAATATAAGAAACTTATTCCAAGTGCAAGTGATCTGGATTATATTGAATTTTGGAATTTGTACCAACAAGCAATTTTCCAGATTTAGATGATTTGGCTGTCAGCTATTGTTGTAAGTTTGGATTACAGCATATGTTTGTGAACAAGTGTTTTCTATTATGAACAGGACAAAATCAAAAAATCGCTCAAAATTAATTTATATGTACCTAAAACAACGTAATTTTATTAGCATCAAGAACTAGTAGATGACTTGGTAGAAAAACTAAAAATTCAGAAGCCCCCCACATAAGCAAGTATTCACTGTTTAATATGATTATTTAAAATTAAGTATTTCAAACTACTCATTTTTCTTTTATACCTAACCTAACTGATTGAAAATGTAAAAACTTTATTTAAGAATAAAACCTAATTTTGTACTTTTGTCATACATTAAATTATTTTTAAATTTCTGTACTTAGACTTGAATAAAAAAAATGTGCTATTTGCGTCAAAATTCCATAATAAGCATAAGTAACATATGTTTCTCTTCTCATGTTCTTTTTATGTCGAAAAAGTTGGAAGTGGCACGCATAATATTTTTCTATTCCTACTATTTTAGTTCACACTCTCGATATATATATATATCTTGTTCAAGTTTTCAATCGTTAATAAAATACTTTTTATTCATCCACTCCAAGTTCAAATACATTTTTTAAACTTGTAATGGATGAAACTTGATGCTATAATACAGTTTTTTAAAATATTAATTCATTAATTCTGTTTAATTAATGAATAAATAGTAACAAACAAATATAATAGTCCAACACCATATTATAAAAAAGAAAACCGCTCGTTGTATCCCTGTAACATAATGGATAGCGCGTTCGACTTCCAATTCAAAGGTCATGGGTTTGAATCTTGCCTGGAATAACCCAATTTCTGAAAATGTGATTTATGAATGAATATATAATAATAAACAAAAACACAATAATCCAATACCATATACAAAAATGAAAATCGCTTTCTGTTTTGCCACTTAATATTGTGATTCTGTCACATGTATTTATACAAATTTATATTAATTGTAATTATTTAATAAAAAGTAAGTAAAATAAAGTTTTTGTTTGTTGATCTAAGTAGGAATTGACTTAAAACTTTTTTTTTTACATTACTTGTAATCAGATAGCGGCACCCTTCCCAGATGTAGGAATACAAATTCAGGTATATCCTTATCATAAGACTGAGGGGTTGGCGAGTTGTTCTTTTTGATCTTATTGTTGTTCTAAACAGTGAGCAAAAAATAAGGAAACAAAGAAAATGTAAGAGTACAAATTTTAATAAATTATATTTACTTCTGCATGCTGTTTTTATGATTTAAAAAAATATTACTTAAAAGAATTACTGAAAAATAAGTCAAAAGAAAAGGAGGAAATTCCATGATATATATTCAATTAATATTTTCTCAAATAGCTGTCAAATTTTAATTTGATATCCGCAAGGGCTATCGACGACGGACCTTTAAATTTTGCGTCATGGTCAATTGACGAAAACGACATCTGAGATGCCTCCCCTCTCAAAACTTCCCCATCATGCCAACAGAAGGATTTTGACCATCGACAGATATAATGTACATCAGCCCCTCTGTATGGTGGACCTTCATTGGCACCAGATTTTAAACCAGCAACTCGACAACGCTAACCACGAGTTCGCTATCTTTACTTCTCGCGCGCGATTGCCATGACCACCCATTAATATCAGATTAAGAAAGTTGTATAAGTGCAGAGCTTACGTCTAGATTAGAAGCGTCCATGACTTGTTCAGAAGCACACAAAACATAAAAGGGGGCGTCAGTCTGATTAAAACGATACAAATGAGCACAGAGGCAGTCATGTCCAGTCAATAATTTAAACTCAGCCACAGCAGCAGCACAAGGAGAGTACGAGACACAGTTAGGTTTTATTAGCACCCTCCATAATTTATTTTTGGCAGGACTGGCTGAGGCATCTCTCCAAAGCATTTTTAAAAATCCTATTGATTTCAAGTTTTGCTGAGTGAAGAAGCAGGTCTCGAGTAGATCTTTGGAGAATATTCATGCCTCTTTTTGCTAAAAGGTCAAGACTTATTCGACATATATTTGTGAGCAAAGTTTTTCTTGCATGAAAATCAACAAGAGTAAATACAGATGCAAGTTGGATGACGTAAATTCATAGGCTGTGATGAGAATTTGAACAAACAATCTCACTTCTAATTTTTTTTTTTTTAAAAAAAAAGGGGGAGAATGAGTGACAGGGTACATTTGTCTCATTAAGCTTATTCTAAAACAAGTAATATATATANCCAGCATAGAAAGCAGACGATTTACCAATCAAGCTACGAACTCGTTGCGGAAAATTAAAATTTAATCGTATAAAAGCTAAGCATGAATTTCGAAGGCTGGTTTCTCCGAATTGACTGGCCATTCGACGGAGTTACATTGAGAGGTGAACACCCTAAAAGAGTACTACTATTACACCAAGTCTCGATCCCAAATGAATTTCCTTAGTCGTGCCCTCCCCTTGTTAGATCAATAAAGAAAAATTTTATTTTAGCTACTTTTAATTAAATAGTTACAATTAATATAAATATGTATATACATAGAACCGAATCACAACATTAAGTGGTCATTGATTTTTTTTAATTATCATTAAAGTATCGCATTGTCATCCAAATCAATCGTGTATATAAATTTCATTTCAACTGAATACTTACACACGTGAGAAAAAAACCTTTTCAAGTTTTGACACAAGTCGCAAAAATGGTCGCTAAGTCGCCAAAAATGATTCCAAAGTTGTTGTATTTGTA
>BMAV01019232.1:417317-457433 GCA_019973955.1 Trichonephila inaurata madagascariensis
TACACTTGAACCCACTATCTCTTTTATAGTGTCACTATCTATTTTACCAAGTCACTATCTCTGCGACAAAGTCGCGCGCTGCTATTTCTATAATAAAGAGTCAATATCTCTACATTATTTCATTGGTATTGAAGTTTCTAGGTTTCCATTCTCGAAGTCTATGTTATTATGTTGCTAGCTGAATTCTTTTCTGTGATTATTGAAGCAGTTTTGATTAATCACTGGAAATTTTTGCATTTTTATTATGTTCCAATATTATTTGCACTGTCTTTAAGAGGATTACCTAGTTCTTTTGAGTATTCAACAGTTTTAGAGAAAAACTATTTGCTATCAAACGCCTGATATCCACAGAAAAATTCAACAGCTAATGAGAGTGAAAAGGATTCTTCTTCAGTTAGTCATTTTTAATAGCATGGTTGAAATCTTCAATGTCATCGGTGGCAACACAGGCTTCAGCTTTAGAAGGCTGAACAATGCTAGCACAGGAATAACGTTTGATTGCATTCTTTTTCTGTATAGGATTTCACTTTTTACAGTGTTCCAGAACAAGAATGCATCCAACGGAATAAAACATGTAAGACATGTCGAAGTAATCTATCACTTGCAGAATATATATGCTCCAAAGAAGCATGACCGAAAATGCATCAAACAATGATTCCACAATTGTCAATTATTTGTATAGCAAAAGTTCATATTTCGGAGTGCCATTCTTGAAGTGTTCCAGTAGAACAATATATCCAACGAAAAAAAAAAAAAAAAAAACATGTAAGACATGTAGTAATATATCACTTGCAACATATTGACGATCCAAAGAAGCATGACAGAAAACGCACTAAACAACTATTTAGCCATTATCAATTATTTATTTATCAAAAACTTATGTTTTCAAAACAGATAACGCAGTGATTAAATAACACCTTCACTTTGTTCGCCCAGACAATAAACTAAAAAATTTTTCAGGGTAACAATATAATTAAAAGGACTGTGGCATTTGTTGCGAATTTGTATTGATTTCAACAATAGGTGTATTATTGTTTGCTTTGTTAAAATAACTAAATCAGATGGTCTATAATGGTGTAGTAACAATAAAAACAGGTAACGAAATAAACCTAATAAAATGGTTTTTTTAAAATCAAAAACAAATATATATATTCCTTTATAACTCTTATTAATCATATTTTACTTTAACTAATATTTAAAATTTTAGACATCTAATTAAAACTTATTCTTTTTATTGAAATCATGTTTACATATCTGTGTTCTGTTGAATATCATATAATTTTTTGAAACACAGGTTGTTGTCCTAAAGTTAAAAACTATCGAAGACAAATAATTCAAGCCAATTTGGATTAAAAATATTCAAAATGTAATACAACATTCATGCTCTAATTGAAGTAAAAAAACTACCCGAAAAAAATAAAATAGGCTTAGTTTTGATCAAACTATTATGAACAGAATGAAGGAATAAAACAGAAATTAACGCATAACAGAAGAGAAATTAAAGCATAAATATTAATTTAAGTTAAAAAAAAAAATCTTTCCAAAAAGGAATGAATCAAACCAAAATTTAACTTAGGAATTTTAAAAAAAAAGTGAAAAAGGTATATATTTTCAATCAAATTACATGCAAAAGTAGAACTGTAAACACACACACACACTCGAACCGTTTTTACAAATCTAAAAATGCAACTATTCAAAGATATCTCTTTTGATGATTGTTCATTCAAGAAACGATTGTAATTTGCCACAAAGAAATGAATAAATACAATCTTTAATAAAAGTAATGATAGGGAAAAAAATATGTAAAGATATCTTAAAAACTACATGAGATAATGTAATGCATTCTCAAATAATTGTGACATAATATGATGTCATAGCACTTGAACTGTGGAAAATTGCTTCAAAATAGTATTTAAAAAAAAATTAAAGAGAAATTTTTGTGGAACAGATTATTTTGGCTCATAATTGTAAAATATCAAATTTTACGAGTCTGGGTTTTTCATTTTTTGCTGCACCGGACACGCACACAAATACTTTTATTAGTACAGATTTTTGCTTTAAATCTTAATTCAAAGTGCAAAATCAGTAAGGGCGTAGCTACCACCGTATAAATAATAATAAAGGGCTCCCAACAAAGAAAGAAGGAAGTATCTGAAATGAAGCAGAATATGTGTAATGATTTTGAAGGTAGTGTAAGGAAAACAATTCTAAAACGTTAAAGGGGCTCCAAAAAATTTTGATACAGGGTCCACTCAGGACTAGCTACGCCAGCGGTTAGTTAGTAAATATTAACGTCGCACCGTTCAGCTACACGAGGGCTTTTGGAGACGGACCAGGTAATTTTGAACCATGGTCAAGTGATGTGGATGACACTTGCGCTGGCACTCCCTCTCCTAACTACCACACCACACTAAAAGGAGGACGTTTGAGCTCTCGACAGATTTAACGTGCATCGCTTCCCTACACGGCGGATCTTTAGTGGTACTGGGCTCGAACTCGTGACAAGGCCAGCCACGATTCGGTACCCTGACCACTCGGCTACCGTGGCCGCCAGAAGGGAAGCAACGTTTCCAGACCCCGGAGGTATAATACTGGCTGATCATTGTATCAGCAATGCGTGCTAGACGGAGTGATAATCGAATCTAACGTATCCCAAATCATAATACCAGGCGCAGGATCAGTATGGTGATGCATAAGGAAATAGTTGAGAGCCCATGGTATCTCCAGACTCTAATTCGACCTTCGTAATGTTGCAGGCAAACATGAATCGTCTGTAAGGGCACTGTCATGTTTTCGTTTGTCTATGAGAGCCGTTCGATGAATCATTGTAGACGCCTGTGGTTTTTAGACGTAGGTAATCACAGCAATGGATGCCCTGCTGTTATTTTACTGTGATGCAAATGATGTCGAATGGTACGTGCAGACAGTTGAGTTGAGTAGGAGATCGTATTTGTGTGTGGTTCCTAATGTGGTAGCGATTCATCACTACCACCCGTACAATATGCTTCTCATAACGTGTAGCAGTGCGACGAGAATGGTGAATTTTCGGTCAGTCGCATCCATCGACAGGGGCGGCTCTAGAGCCGGACATCTGCACGAAGCGGCATTTGGATCGAAATTGAAAAATATTTTTTGTGACAAAAAATTTGATATATTTTTTGAAATATTATTAATTGTGAATTTGGTATATTTCATTTAACGTATCGAGGCTGGAGTATATGCTAAAGCATGAAATTTAATACGTTCCCACACCTTTCACTAGTAACTCTCTCCCCATCCCGGAGTGCGGTCACAACAGATTTCTTTTACCCTTACGATGTCAGCTATCCAAAAGGGGACAAGGATAATAAGAGGTTTTAGAAGATAGAGAGCCACAGGAGATATTTATTTTAGTCTTGATTGTAGTTACTATAAGTTAAAACAAACACTTGTAATCCCCACCAACAGTAAACTATTTTTCGAAAAAATTGGCCTGTTTAAATGGACGATTACTTCGCTTACATTTCACTCGTTTGAAAAAATGACAAGTAATTATGTCCTTAATTTCGAATTATTTTGATTTTTTTAAGACTTAAAATAATACATACACACACACATATAGATATATATGGAGAGAGAGGGGCGGCCTTTTCTCTTTTTGTCCGGAGCGGTAAAACTGTTAGAGCCGGCCCTGCCATCGATTAAAGATCCACATCACTGTTGTCTGATTACATCCGATCCCCATTCACTACAGGCAACAATTCTTCTTTTGTCGAATTCAAACGTTCTCGTATTTTTCTTCGTGGCATAATGTAGCTGTTCACACAAAAGCAATTCCAGCACTTCAAAACGACATTCTGTTCTCCCTTTATTTAGCGCTTGTTGATGATTCTGTAGGCCCGTCTGCACTGAAATGCTAATCAATTGCTTATATATCCCCGAATATGCTTGCATGTATGGTGAAAATTTAAAGGGGTTTGGATGCTTACTTCATGGTGTTGCATTCTGGGTGGCCGGCAGCGTTGGTAATTTATTTTGATTATTTTTGCTCAGTTAACTCATTTGCCAGGTATAGTTATTTAGAAGTTCTCTGTTTTGAAAAAATTATTTGCTTCATTCAGTAAATGAAATGATTTAGGCATTTTGTATTCCTTCCGGCTATTGGACATAATGTATTGGCAGCAAATTTGTCAGAATGTATCCATTATTTTTGAAGTATATAACTGTATTTCATGACAATGATTTTGTAATGCCTCGAATAACTTTTAATACTTAGACATTTCATTTCTATATGTCTTTGTGAACATTGTAATAATTTTTTCACTTGTAATAAACGTATGGAATAAATCAAAATGAGTACTAGCAGAATCGAATTCGAATATCGCATTACTCATGATGTAAGTATCGCAACTCTATTGTTCAAGGTGAAATAAATTTTAAATTAACATTGCATTCGAGTGATTGTGAAACATTTAGAGTTGCGAGCAATTATCAAGTGGCACAAGGACAAAACCTGAGTAGGCACGTAATTTTCTTGATATCCTCACGATGTAAGAATTAAAAAATGTAATGAAATCATACAAAAATATAATAGCATGAATTCTACAAAATTTATTTTCCAATCAGATGGCCGTATTTATTGGGTTAAGAAGAAAACAACAACTTATTCTTGTCTAAGTTAAGTTAATCCAATTTAAATTTACTTTTTATAATAAAGGACTTTTATATAATAAAGGAAATTTTTTTTACTATGAAAATTACTTAAAAAAGGGTGTACACAAAAACTATTACTTGATAATGATAAAAATTTCAAATAAAAAACAAAATAAATATTTCTAGTTGAATATCTTGTGTTCATAATCTTCAGAAGAATTTCTGCTTAAATGTAATGAGGAATTTTTTTGTAGAGAGAAAGAAAAAAAAAAGTGAAAATATTTTTTTTTTGCAATTTTGTAGGTACAAGTATTTTTCCTGCTCTTCACTTATGTTTGATTCAATATATATAAGATGAAGATAATAAAAGAAGTTCATAATAAAGAATAGTAAAAATGTAACACAATAATAAATCTTTTAATCCAAATTTAAATTCTGAATTTTGTCATGAATAAATTTTATATATAAAAGAGAAGTTATGACATTTTAATAGCATGACAAATTCTAATTATGATTTAACAGAATAAATGTCTTTAATTCAGAATTTTTATATTCCTTTAAAAAAGTTATTTTATAAAATCCAAAGGTAAATCAATATCTTTCAATAAACTGATTAATATCAAAGTCAAGCACATACTCAATTTAATAATAATAGATATAAGTATCAGTTTTACACATAAAATTATTGACAAATAATATAGTAACCAAGTATGATTAAAGCTTATTATCAATTTTTTTCTCTAAGTAAAGTAAATGTACTATCTGCAAAAATAATGCAGTAGAAACTATGAAATACATTACATAAGCATTTCATTATAAAAATATTTAATAGAAACAAACAAGTTGCCACTAGAGATTAATTCTTTTAATATTTATATTAATTTATTGTTCTTATAATGATTTATTCTTTTCTATTTTAGGAGAACCATTCTTTCTTCAAATACTTATATTTTTCTTCTTTTACATTATGCTCAAATCCCAGATATCAGTCAATTAACAGGTATTTCAAGCATAGCTAATTGCACCATTAAAAACAACCAATATAAAAACAGTACCTTATAGAAATTTATCTGCATAAGTCATTCACATGTATATTTGTATAGTTAACTTCTATAAAGTATCTTAGTTTTAGACAATGTTTCACATAAAATGCAATAGGCAAACCAATTGCAGAAAACTTAACTGAACTTTTCCCTTTGTAACTGAAATAAAAGACACAGAGGTATTTCAACCCCAGTTATCGCTCTCCCTGTGATGTTAATAGCCTTTGAGGGTGAAACATGACAAAGTTTGTAAATAATAAGAATGTATGTTGTGATTTTCTTTTTTTTGATTTTGGAATATTGCAACTTGTTCAAAATAGTACTTTCATATTTCTCAAACATTTGATATTTTAGAATTTTTATGAGAAATATTACAATAAATAATATCCTCAAAGTAGCAACAATAAATAAAAACCAGTTATCCTATGATATGCACACATATAAAACAACACTGGTATCTATTTTTATATTTATTTATGAGTTTTGAACAGTGATCAAAAGAATCAACACAGATACAGTAACATTAAAGAGTTCATTCAAAAAACATTCATTCTTCACATAAACATACATTTCAATGTAAATTTTATTTAAGTTAAACTGTGGAAATATTCCATACACACGAAAACAGTTTTAACAGTAAAAATAAATTGTCAATTTTGCACAACTAACACAGTAAATATATGAAAGGCAAAAATACAAATTTATTTACAAAATATACATAATCAGGATTAAAAGACAAAAATAAAACATTTAAATACACAAATGTTTTTTCCTTCTGAAAACAGTTTTTCTGTAACCTATCAAAGATTACAATTTACTTACTCAAGATTCACAATTAATGTATATTACTTTAAAAGTAAAAACATTAAATATAGTGCAATAAAATATCAATTGCCCATGGAGAATACAATTTTAAGAAAATAAGTAAATTTTTATCTTGAATAAAATTATTTTTTTCATACGTATATAAGCATTCAGTCTGTAAAAAAAGCTTTTCAAAATGCACAAACTATTAAAAATATTTTTTTTCCCCTAAGAGAGAGAAATATACTTTTAGAAGTTTTAATCTTTTAGTACACTTTACAGCAAATACATTTCTCACATTTTATAATTATTCTAAATGAACTGGGAATAGGAAAAATATAAATATGCTTTTCCAAAAAATGCATACTTCTGGATACTACTTCTGATTAAAATCTTATACAAGATGTGAAGAGAATTTGAATGTAACTTATTTTTTGTGAAAAAGAATAGGAATAAAAATAAGACCTCTCATTTATTATATATTTCAGCATGACTTCTAAAACCTTTTTTACCAAGCATTACACTGGTGTCACTCATCAAAATATATTTTTTCATACAAAATACTTTAAGGTCTTCTCAGTAAAATTGCAGCGTTGTATATGTGAGAAAATATTAGAGATAAATAAAGTAAAATAGCAAGAAGAATGAACACTTAATCAAATTTAGTATAATTCACATAGTTCAATTAAGAAAATGGTTAGATAAGTTCAACATAATATTCTTAATTTCCTTAAACACAAATTCACCAACAAAGAATATTTGAAATTGTTACATATGTACAAGAAAAAGTGATAATATATAAAGAGTAAAATTATTAGCCCCAGATAAAACTTGATATATATTAGTAAAAATTATACTCTATACTATATATATATATAAATAAAGAAAAATTCATAAAATCACATAAGATATTTCAAATATACTATTTTTTCCACACAAAATATTTTCATATACATCATATAAGTATGTATATGTATTCTTTTTTTCATTTTATAGAAGATAAAATAATTCTTAAAAAGAGTAGAAAATTCCACATATAACACAATACGCATAATACTGTGTTTCAAGTTTAATAAAATATGTACTTTACATTATATATATATTTATATAACAAATTGTAATGACTAGATTCATTGGAAAAAACAATTTTTTTTTCTTTTCCACTTCTCTGAAGTATTTTAAACTTGACTTACAGTATCATAAAGAATGATTATAAAACAGATTAGGAAACTGATTATATACATATACTGCATACTTTCACATGTAAGCTGAGTTTTCAGAACTTTTTTAGTTAAAGTAACGGGGGTTGGTTTATAAACAAATCTGCAAATCATAAAAAAAAGTTTTGAAAAATGTTTTTTAAAAAAACCCTTACTGAATGATTGAATTGAAACTCAATGATTAAGAGTATGTTTAAAAGTTGTGATTTTTACAGATATTCTATATATTTGCATGAACAAATGAATTAGGGATAACTTTCTTTTTTACATGGATGCTGATTGGGTAATAGTGTCTGGGTAGTCTGTGGCACACTGTGCTTGCAATACCAACATTGCAATTAGTGATGTATTGTCAGCAAATTAACTGTACAAAACTTCAAAAAGATTTGCTAGAAGGTACCTTTGTTGGGAGTCGAAAGCAGATCCATTATGAATACTGTCAACCCTTGAAGAAGTATTCAGAGTGTGTTGCAAAACCTTTGATAACTAATCTCTAAATTGTAGAAAAAATTAAAAATTTGTTTTATTTAAAAAACAAGACACCTATTCTAAGAAGAAATGCAACCTGCTTTGACAACAGAAGGCAACTGGAGCAGTGGATTAACTGTAGTAAATGTGCAAGTCATTTATAATGATAGTATGTGGAGACTATCATTATATTGCTCATTTCTAAAGCCCGAGCAGTCACATTGCCATGAAATTGACCCAATGTTTAGATAACTTTCAACAAACACAGATCCCTGCTTTTTCATGATAATTCTTGACCCTGTATAAGGCATACAGCCATACAGAAGTTTAATGAATTATGCTATGAGATTCTGCTACATAATCCATATTCACTAGAATGTTCCTTAACAGAGTACCATTTATTTTGCAGTTTTACAGTTGCAAATTACATACAAAATGAAATCTTTTGTAATAGGACTGGTCATAATGTTTTTTACTGGTTTAGCATCCTCTAAAAAAATATTGCTTTTCTTCAATGAGCAGTTAATTTGCTGGAAAGAATATATTTAAACAAACAAGGCATACTTTGATTAACAAAATGCTTATTTAAATCTAAAAATTAATTATTTTTTTATATCTGATATTTTATATTACATGACCTAATATTTATACATTTGTATTGTAAGTGTTATTATAACTATTAACATCATTGAACTTGGGTATAAAAATTAAAATATGGTTTCTTCTGAGAACATTGTTCCATCCATTACTACTTCCATTGCTGCAGCAGCTTCTACCATTATTTGTTCATCTTCAGCACTCATTTCCTCATCATTTGAATTCTTCACAGAAATTACTAAATCTTTTTCACCAGAAATGATTTCTGAAATGTTTGAAAAATTTCGTAAATATGAATTATCTTGAATATGAAATAAACTATCAGTATAGGAATACAGTACTTAACTATTTGAAGCAGAATTATTTATATAATACAGAAAGTACATTACTAAATAAACAAAATTTTTTTAGCATACTGTTTAGAACAGACCTGGCCAATCTAAATGGTTTCACGGGCCATTTTCATGGCAGATAATGGTACAGCGGGCTTCATGTTCAACAAACATGACATTAAAAATAAGGTGGACAGCACTATTTAGCATGGCGGTCCATGTGTTGACCAGAGGGCTAGTTTAGGTTATGATTTAGTTCACATCTTAATTTAATTAGATGCCACCAACAGATTTGTTACTATTAATTAACTTTAATTTTTTATTATAAATTTCACATTTATGGTTTTCATTTTTACTACATTTTTTATTAGAAAACTTTTAAGAATATGGTTAACTGAGATCTAAGAATTTTTTTACAAAACTCAAAAATCAAGATAAAGATTTAATACAATCTTTAAATTTGCTTATAAGATTGGAGGTTTAAAATTACAAGCAAAAAGAAATCAATTAAAAAATTACCATTTTCAGCTCTACACTTCACAAAATTACATTCCATATTTTCCAGACACATATCATCCAGAGAAGTATCTTCTAAAAAGCTCTTTTCAAGACTTTCTTCATCATTCATAATCTCTGTAGAGTTTACTTTCTCATTCAATAAAATGTTACAGTTTTTCTTTGAGTTTTGCAGTTGAGTAAAAGGGTAAGAATCAAGAGATAAATCTTCTAAAAAGTCATTACCGATAAAATTTATTTCATTCACATTATTTTTAGCAGCAGGATGAGTATCATTCTCCGAAGAATCATTTAATTGTGTAAAACAATTATCATCAAAAAAATCCTCTGGTACGCAGTACAGCGATATAATGCTTTCAGGAAGACTTTCAGCTGTAAAAGTTTAAAAAATGTTTGAAAAGTTCTTTTAATATTTTCAATAATTGCAAGTTTAGAAACAACAAAAGTAAAAACTGAAGAGTTTTGGATATCTTTAAATGGGCTGTTAATTTTTTTTAATGATTACAATTGATGTTAATTATGTTAACAGCTATTAATAAAAAGCCAGAATTTCAGTTAAAAAAAAAAAAATTCAATTTCATAAATATGTTTAACTGTACTAACATATCCATATGTATCTCCATCTTTCCATTTATAAGAATATTGGTTGTTATACAATATTCAGAATAAAAGCAAAGGGGAAAAAAATAAATAAAAACTTACACACAGATTTGTAATTTTGTGCTCGACATTCAGGATCATGGCATTTCTGGTAATAAATTTTCTTTTTCATATCCACAATAATCCTAGTTCAGTAAAATAAAACAATAATTATAAGTACAACAGTTATCAGAAGTCCTTTCATATTATTCTTTTACAGAAATGTTTTCATAAATATGTTCTGAAATTACAATTCTGTCTTAATGCAATTATAATATCATAGTGATTGAAATATAAATAACTTTTCCAACATAATTTGTTAGAATAAATAATTTTGATACACCTTTTTGTACGATTCTGTAATAGAAATTATAAATCCAAGATTACAGAAATACTGAATTTAAATTTGTGGTATTTGATTGTAACCATCTTCTGTGTCACAAAAAAAAAGTCAGAAAACAGTAGTTAAAACTAACTTTTCCAATCACAAGAATACTAACAGCAATCAAATCTTAACTCAATGGTGCGACAGCCCATGAGGGCCAAGGCCTACTGTGCCCAACTCAGTATACACGATCTCGGGCCCTGAGGCGCATGAGCAGATGATCTTGTCAGGTAGTCAGTCTGATGCCAAACTCCCAGTGTTAAGTTCCGAAGCAAGCTTGGGGGGGGGGGTACCCCTTATTGACCCACTAAGGGATGAAAGGCTGAGTCAACCTTGCCCAGCCTGTACTTGAACCTGGGACCTATGGTGTGGAAGCATGCACTAACTGTTGAATAGCAAAAGCCGTTAGGTAGTGCTGTTGCATTGAGCCGCTTCCATTTAGAAGCAGTTTTGTGGCAACAGTCAGTGCAGGTATCTTTCTTAAGATATAAACACACTTTCTAGTGTAACATTCTCTTGTGAAATATTCTTGTGTCAAAATTCTAACTTGTGAAATATGCCATTACTTGTGAATTATGCTATTACATATGAACTATTCTATTCATATTGAAATATTCTTCAGCATTGAAATATATCCAATAATATCAAATTGAACTTGAACTTTTCACTGAATCAATTTTCTTTCAACAGACTGGAAACCTTTAGCCTTAGATTACAATTTATTACAGTCCACTAAATTCGAAGGCAGTGCTAATATACACTAACCACTCAGCCACTGGAGTTCACTAACAGTAATAGTTACAGCAAAAACTAAGCATTGAATAAATACAGTGTTCTAATATGTACTTTGAAAGGAAACTAGAAACATATTTTGAGGAATACATTAAAATATAAATAGCATTAAATTGGGCAATACAAAATAAAATATATATAATCATATAATTAAACTCAATCATGAAGCTCTAAAGTAAAAGAAATAATGACAAATTCGATTCTTAAAAGTTAAAAATAAAAATGAACAAAAAAAAAAGTAAAATATAATAAAAACATATTAAAATAAATTTACTTACATGATATTGTTACTTTTATGATGTCTGCCAATGTTATTACAAAATCGGTAACTTCCTATCTCATAAACTAAGATATCTTCAGTTTCAACATATGACCATTTCCTAATAAATCCTGATGTTATATCATCCTTAATAAAACTTAGAACAAAGTTATCCACTTCAGGGTATGGAGATTTACTATTTTGAGTAATACCTAAAAAAGTAAGTTAATTTAAGAAAAACTAAATTAATGCTTTCAGATATAAATAAGAAAAAACCCCCGTCATTTTGATTGAGAATAGTTTCATATATATAGAACATTTTTAGCAAAAATTATTCTTAATAAGAAGCTGTTAATAGAGACATATCCAGAATTTAAATAATAATAATAATAAAAACCTTGAAAAATTTCCTTTTAAAAATCAAAAGTTTTTAAATGTAAAATCTTATGTTTCCTAAACAATCACTATTTCAGGAAAATATCAATTAGCAATGTTAAAACACAAAATCTAAATCCCCTTTTAACATTTTAGGCAGTCTTCTTGCAAATAGAACATGGTAAAATATGAGGATACACATATAAAGAGATAGCCTTTTAGCAATGTATTTCATATAATAGATCATATTAAGATAAGTACCTTAAAAAAGATAACAGATTACATTCCAAAAGTAAATCTGACATTCACATAACAGAAATAAATTAAGAAAACACAAATGAAAATAAAATTACAAGAATTTCTAATATATCAATATAAAAAAGGAAAATACTGAAAATCCAGCATATGTCAGAACAAGTAGTACACAAGGCAGATAAACTTGTACATATAAGCTGGAAAAATTTAACAGCTTGAACAATACCATATACACTGTCAAGGTAAAACTTTATGAACATATCAACATTTTTCAATGAACTCGTCTGGATGACTTGGAGTGCACATGATTAAGAGGAAATGGTATTTAACTACTGCTGTAGAAGGCATAAAAATCATTCCAGCACTTACTTTTGCAAGAGATGCAAAAAACAGCTGATCTAAGCAAATTCAAAAGAGGGCAAATTTTAATGGCCTGAAGATTTGAAATAAGTGTTTCCAAACCTGTATGAACACTGGGTTGTTCGTGATCTTTTGTTGTTAGTATTTATGCAAAGTAGGTAAATGATAGTAAAAATATCAGTAGACACCAAGTTGTTAGATGTTCATGCTTCATCAAAGGAAAAGGACATCGGAGACCGCCCAGCTCTGTGTAGTAAAACTGGTGCGAGTAGGTGGCTTAGCTGATAGCCCATTATAGGGCAGGTTCAAGAGAGCAAGTGTTTTGGAGCACACAGTTCAGCACACTGTTTTGATATGAACCGCACAGCAGACATCCCATTTCTGTGTCTCTGTTGTCCTAGCATCATTGTCAACTATGTCTATAGTGGGCCCGAGAACATCGAAACTGGATCATAGATAAATGAAAGAGAGTTGGCTGGTTATATAAAATGTGATTTCTCATTCATCTTGTTGATGGTTGTGTCACAATGGGCCATTTTCCAGGCGAACAGTTGCCCCTCCCACTTATAATAGGTCAAACATAGGCTGCTAGCAGCAGTATTATGTCTCGAAGAACATTTTCGTGGGCTGCTTAGGGATCCTTAGCTGTGATAGATCATGAAAGCTGTGGATCAGGTACACGCTTACATGGTGTTTGTTTATGCAGCTGGAAATAGAATCTCCCACTAAGACAATGCTCCATACCATAAGGCCCGAACTGTGTTGGAGTGATTTGAGGAGCATATGATGAATTCTGGTTGTCTAACTTGCAAAATCTTAATGCGATGGAGGACATTTGGGCTTTCATAAAAAGGCAGCCCAGAGCTCAAATATTTTCATGCTGGAATATCTTGACTTTACATGACCATGCTTACATATTATCTACCAAGACCTTGTGGCATCCAAACTAAGGTGAGTTGATTTATAAGCCAAAGGCGAAGCATTTTGTTATTGAGTAGGTGTTCAAAATGTTTTGACCCTTTGGTGTATGTTAATCAAATATTTAGTTTTAAATTATTTTGCAAATGTAATTGAATTCAAAATGAACTGTAAAATAAATAAACCAGCATTTTTAAAAGAAAAGCACTTATATGAATGAATTATATTATTTGTTGTGAATTATGATATAAATATTTATTTCTAAAACTACAATTGGAGTAACTATAAAAAAATCAGAATTTATAACCTCAACTTAGCATTTACTAATCTCATGTGACCAGATAAATGCACAATAAAATAACGTGAAAGTCAAATGTGTAATAATATGTTAGTTAAAAACCCTTCTTTGAAAAGTTAAAATTACAAAGGGAATTGTATGCATAGATTCACAAAATATATATTATTTCTTCATGGTTGTATATTTGCTCTCTTCTCTAATTAAATTAACATCTTCAAAGAAATTTACGAAACATTCAACAACCAATTTTTTAAAATTTAGAACAGTGATTCTCAAAGTGGTCTATATAGACCCCAGGGGTCTATGACGACTTTCAAGGGGTCCACGACAGCAAGAAAATAATTTGGGGGTCCATGAGGTGTAAATAGGCGTCTACGACAGTTTTCACTAAATCAGATAGTGATTTTAATTTTAAAAGAAAATTTAATCAAATGGAAACCAGATTTTACCTTTTAACACAATTTACTATATTTAATGAGGCTAATTTGCAGTTATAAGACAGAATAAATTTTATTAAAACAAGGATCATCCTTTCAGCATTTATTGCCAAAATTAAGCTAAAGGAGTATAATATTGGACGTAACGAATTTTCCTAGTCCCTTTATTAAGATTTTGAAACTAGGTTTGAGAATGCATTAACTTGATCATTACCACAGAAGGCAATGAATTCCTTTGATCACATTGAAAAAAAAAATGTTATAATACAAGAGGAACTGATCAGAAAAGGATGCAACGGAGTAAAATTTAGAAACTGATGTCAACAATTTTAGCTTTAGAGAGAGACCTGTTAAATTACCTCGAATTATGGAGTGTATTAGAGAAAGATTTTAATTACTTTTCCCAGTGAGGAGTTTCAGTGCGGTTGTCAGCTAACCGAGGAAATTTAGGGTTAAACCTGACAAAATTGATAACAAATTGTTGAAAATTTGTTATTGAAACACCAGATTCATCCATATCATAATAAGCATTTGTTTTTTAATCAGTTATCTTATGCATCACTTAAATTTTAAATTAATTAGAGATCAGCATAGGTTTCTTAAGTTTTAAATTCTATACTTCACTACAGTTAGAAATTTATATCATTTAATGTAAGTAGCTGTGTACCAGCCGTCATAAACACATTTAAGTTAGTAAATTTGCAAAAATTCCATATTACATAAGCAGGGGTCTACCGCAAACCGAAAAACATGGCAACGGGTCTACGAGACAAAAAAGTTTGGGAACTTCTGATTTAGAAGAATATTTATTATGATTCAATCACTATGAAATAAAATTAAAAAAAACCTGAAGAGTAAAAAAACAATGATTATGAATAACCCTAAAAGAAAAAACTATTGGAATTATGACTAATGAAAAAAAAAAAAGCCATTTGCACTGGTAATACATATTTCAGTCCTTTTTTTGAAAATTCGAAAATCCCCCACAATATATTCTAAGTAAATTATCAACTCAAGTTTGACTAATTTCATGATCAAATATTTATTTCATTTAACATGTAATCTTCCAAGCAGATTACAATTTTCATTATTTCCATATTACTAAAAAAATAATCAAAAAGACAAAGCAGGTAAACCAAGGAAAAAGTTTTTGAAATATTATAACTTTTATAATAAAATAAACAGTCAATGTGATTGCTTGAAAAACATAAAGCTTGTTACAAATAAATTTCTGTGTGTACATTATTTTTTTTATAAAAAAGATATGCACATATAAAAAAAGTATTGTAAAAAAAATTGTTTTCACCTTCAAATTAAGTTCCGTTACTGAATCAATGCATTGTTTAATGAAATACTCAAAAGAGTATTTCATTATTGTAATATACATAATGATGAGTTAAAAATGTAAAAATCGTATGTTGAGAGAGTTAAGATTCACTATTTAGTACAGTATCAACAATTATTATGAAATTAAATAACATTTAAAATGTTCTCATTGGGAATAATTTGGAGCATAACATTGAACTTTTTTTTTCTATTTCAGTTTGCATAAAGCTTAATTTTTACCCCACATGTATAACACAATGTGATTTAATGAATGTTAATAAAAAAAATCCATCTTAATCAAAAAATGGATAGCTTAAAAATAGGCAGATGGATTACAAATTATAAGATCGAAACTAAACAGAGAGAAGGTAAACTAAAACTAAATATTTTGGATACTAAAAATGAGCAATTTCTTTTAGGTTTAGTTAATCAAAATTTAATACAAAATTAACCTTACCACATGATTCCCTTTTAGTTCTAGACTGCAAAATAGATTTAGGAATCCTTTCATTAATTGGATCTAAATCATAATTTAAGAGTTTCGAAAAATTGTTACCATTCCTGTAAAAAAGAGATAGCAAAATTAAAGACATGTATTTATTTGTGTATAGTTTACATATATTTTATACTGATGGTAAAAATAGCAATATCATAAATAACAAATTCTTTTAAGAAATTGAATAGTTTAAAAAGAAATATGTACATTTAAAGCAGAAAAAAGTTTAATATTTTATTACATTTTTCCAACAATAAGAATCAGAAATGGTATACATTTCTCAAAATTAACAACTTATGATATTGAAGTTAACACTAGTATAATTCATTTCACATAACAGGAATTTTATCCTAGTTGTTTCACAGCCAAACTATAAAATTGATTACAAAATTTACAAATAAATCAGAATCTACACCAAAAATACATACCTGAAATAAGTAACAAGTGAATCATAAAATATAGCTTCATTCATATCCTTGCATGATCCACTCAACACAGGAACATACTGATTAAATTCAGAGAGACACAATGGAGCTTTTTTGCCATATTTTGTAGATAAATACATCCGAAAATTACGATTTTTAGTATATACCCCTATTAAAAGATTAATTTTTTATAATAAATGTATCCAATAAAATTGATATAATTCCTTAACATTAGAAAATGATTTTAGTGGCCAGTAATTACTAACAAATGATGATAAAATAAGTTAAAAATATTAACTGCTATTTTTAATATACAGTAGTGGCCAAAATTGTGGAATCCTTATTTGAGGAAAGGAACTCCCGATTTTTAATCTTTTTATTATAGATGAAACAATTCTTTTATGAAATACATAAATCTTGGGGATATAAAATTTATTTTCATTAATATCTCTCTTGTGTATATGTATGAATTTTTCACATGTAATTAAAATTACACTTGCAGGAATATTTTTAAGTTTGTACACTTATAGAAAATGTTACATTGCACAAAATGCTAAATCTTTTATGTCATTTTAAAGAAAATTTGATATTGAATTCAGTACAAAGCACAAAATTCAAATATCTGTAGTGCAAAAAAGTTATGCTGCAATAACTATCGATATACATTAGCTACTGATGATAGCAGTAAGTTATCGCAGTGCTTACTGGGGTGGCCTTTATTTTTTTTATTTCATCTTCCCATTGATGTTTCACTGAACTGAAAATAGCTTTAAGTTCTTCCTTCATTATTTCATGATACCAGGAAAAACAATTATATCCTCAATTAGTTCCTTTTTATTTCACGGGTCCTAATTCAGACAAGAGTTTTCAAACGATTTTACAAGTTTTGATAGGATTGAAGTCAGGACTGTTTCCTGGCCAGGGCAACAGTGACATTTAGTCAAAAAGCAATGACATCAAATAAAAGAGTAGATTGGGCACTTGAAAGAGATGCAAGACGAGAAAGTGGTTTTTCCTATGTTGAAATTGCAAGCCAGGTGTGTGGTTCTGTGACTACATCTAGATATGGAAAGTTTTGTTTAAAATAATTTAATAAAAAGCAAAGCAAGAAATGGTGCACCACATCTGCTGATGACAGAACAAAAATACTATGTTTCCAAGATAAAAGAATTTCATCAATGGTCATCAGAAGTTATCTGAATGATGCTGGTGTTTCTGCCAATTCAAAAACAATCAGGAGAAGATTAGCAGATGTTAGACTAAGAGGTAGAATTCCATGAAAAAAGACTTATCTCAATTTACAGCAGTGAAAAAACAAACAAACTACACAGTGGTCAAAGGAACAAATTAATTGGACAAATGATTAATGATCTCAAGTTATATGAAGAGATGAAACTAAGATATCATTATTTGGTAGTGATGGCCAAAAATATGTAAGACATAGAATAGGAGAAATGCTACATTTTGACTGCATCTAGGCAACTGTGAAGTATCCTCATAGTTTTATGATTTGGTTATGCATATCAGCAGATGGTATTGGTCACCTCCAAATCATTGATTGGATAAGGAATGTCAGAAAATACATTGATACCATTCTAGAACTCAAACTTCTACCTCCCATCAGAGATCGGTTTACCAACAATGCTTCATTTATTTTTCAGCAAGACTCTACTCCTTGCTACACAATAAAGTAATTGAAAGACTGGTATTGTTCTAAAGATAATTGAGTCGCTGTCCTGACTTCAATCCTATCGAAAACTTGTGGAATCGTTTGAAAACTCTCGTCTGAATAAGGTACCAGAGAAATAAAAAAGAACTAATTTAGGATATAATTGTTTTTCCTGGTATCATGAAATAATGAAGGAAGAACTTAAAGCTATTTTCAGCTCAATGAAACATCGATGGGAAGATGTAATAATATAAAGGCCACCCCCGTAAACACTGTGATAACTTACTGCTATCATCAGTATCTAATGTATATCGATAGTTATTGCAGCATAACTTTTTTTGCGCTGCAAATATTTGAATTTTGTGCCTTGTATTGAATTCAGTCTTAAATTTTCTTTAAAATAATATAAAAGATTTTGCATTTTGTGCAATGTAACATTTTCTATAAGCGTACAAACTTAAAAAACTTAACAGTTTTAAAAAGTGTCCACAATTTTGGCAACCACTGTATGTTAAAAAAAACCCCTTCAAGTGTAATTTTAATTACATGTAAAAAATCCATACATATACACTACAGAGATATTTATGAAAATAAATTTGGATGCCCCCAAGATTTACGTATTTCATAAAAGAATTGCTTCACCTATAATAAAAAGATTAAAAATCGAGAGTTCCTTTCCTCAAATAAAGATTCTGCACATATTACTGGAATATATGCAAGTTAGTATACCAAAATAAAGTATTGGAGCATTGAAAATATCAAAATCATACATACACATACAATGCTTATATTAGTATATAATGGCATGCACCTCCATATTTGCAATAATGAGAACTATAAAATACACAATAGGCATAAATTATGTATGATAAATTGAACAAATATTATTCCCAATTATTTGTTTCCATTTACATAATTTTAAATACAAGAATATAGAATCAGTATTCAAGTATCCATTTTCCAAAATCAAGTTCAAATCTGTGACTATATATAGTGGCATACTTTAAACTATTTTTAATTGGTGGTTGAGTGGGGCACTCATAATTTTTATTCTCTCAATCTCATAGAAAGAGAAGCAAAGTTTTCAAAATTAATTGAAATATTTCTCAGGGATAATCAGGATCCCATGGACCTTCAACCTATGTTTGAATATTTAAATAACATACAGAGCTGATTTCAGGAAAAACAAAATGGAATCCTTTACTTGAAATCTCACGGATTCCAATTTTAATTAATATAAAAACAGAAAGCAAGCATGTTTGATAGAAGTACATATAACATTTCATTAAATCCTTGACATGCAATTAGAATGGAATTTTATGTACATTTTCCTGTCTTTGGGAATGCAAACTCCCAGTACAATGGAGAAGAGGGGAAATCTTGAGCATTCAAAACAAAACAGAATCAACGCATGATTCTCGGCAGAGACAGTTCTTGATGTCTCAGACATCAAAAGCACATGAAATGAATGACATCTCTTAGACATCATAGTATGTCAAGAGGTTAACACAGCAAATTTGTTTGAAAGCAACACAAAAAGATTTTAATAAAATTCAAATCATTTATGCAAATTTTATTATTATTATTTTTTTTTGAGGAACAAAGTTAAAATGATAAGTCTAACATAATTCAGTCCAAAATAAAAAAATTACACTGAAAATGACAAATTATCTAATTCAAGTACTTTCAGTAATATGCAGAGTCTAAGTAATTAGTATTTATGTGACCTAAGTAACTAGAAGTTTCTATTCTCCTGAGATATTCTTTTTTTCTTTGTTGTTGACATGGTTTTGTATTTTTTAAAAACAGCAATGGACTCAATTCATGTGACATCATAATCACATGATAGTGAAAGCCATGTGATTCTAGCCAATCAATTCAAAAACTCATGCAACGTCATAGTCACACGATAAAAACTATCTAGTGTTTCCAGCTAATCAGTTCACACGCTCTGGTGTTGCCAAGTTTTGTTCTTTGCAGAAACTTTCTCTTAAAAAGTAAATATGTATACAAAATGCATTTTATATTTAAAAGTATAAACATAAAATGATTTTTTTTAAATTTAAAAAATCTTTTTGAAGAAATTTTTTTTGCCTAATATTTAAACATCTTTACCCAAATATGAAATTCGAAATTTTATCTGAGTTTTACAAACAAAACAAGTACATTTAGTTTAATGTTTGTTTTGAATTCAATGGAAAACACGTGTTTGTTTTTATCATGTGACTTCATGAATTGAGCCCATTGTTATGGATTAGTATTATAAGATATTTGAGATACACATAACTGTCTGAACTCAGTGTATTTCAAAAAAATTCAGGGTAAGATGAATTTTTGAAAAATGCTCATAAAATAGTACAGATTATACAAGCCACACATGTGAAATTAAAGTAAATAATAAATGTTCTACATGCATTCAAAATTCCTTTTGAACACAGAAGTTAGAAACTAGTAATAATAATTAGCATGAATAAAATTAAAATAATTTTATATTAAAAAACAAAACAAAATATAATTTAATATAATGAATTACTGTAATAAATAACAGAGCTTTTTTTCATGGAATTGTAAAATACATTATGAAAAAGAAAAATCTAGGATAGACATTAGTTAAACATAGTTGAAACTTAGTTTTAATAATGCTATGAAATTGAGATGTTTAATATTTTTTGGTACAGTTTCATGCACTTATATTTACTAAAATACCTTTATCACAAAAATGGACAATTTTTCCATCCTTATCCAGAACAAGCATGTATTTTAATTCTTCAGATTGAGGCCAAATATCATCAACTTCATTAGTTTCAATTTTCTTTTGGATCTTCATAAATAATGATGAAACAAAATGACCTAGTATAAAATATATTTCATGAAATAAAGAAACTGCAACTTAAAAGAAATACAAAATAAAAATTGCAGAAACCATGAAGATTTGATTCTAATATTTGGAAGAAAAATATATTATGCAATAAACTGTAATTTTAAACTTAAAGAGGTAATTGTTCAGTATACATTTAAAAAAAAAAAAATTATTTTTAATTATTTGAGTATTTAAAAAAGCAAAAGAAAAATATAAGCTCTCTGAACCTGAAATGCCCAGAAAAACAACACATGTTCCATTAGATTACATTAAAAACAAAGATAAAATAATTTTTAAAAATTAACAGATTAAAAAAGTTGTGAAGGTATAAATTCATAGGAGCAATAATTGTAATTCTCTAATGCAGTTACACAAGAAAACTTACCTGCTTCAATATTATTTTTAAATGCAATGTCATTCATCTGTAAGATCAAATGGCAACTATATTTTTGCTCAGTACTGGAAAAAAAAAAAATTGAATAAACTCAAATCAAATAAGACAAATTTAATAAGAAAAATATTTTAAAATAATTTAATTAAAGGATAAATGATTTTTTTATTTAGTAAATAAAATAAAAATCCAATTATAAACAGATAAACATTAACTATTGAGTACTTCATTTAAAATAACATGCAGGAAATTCTTACACAGAGCAAGAGGTTTCTTCTTCCATTAAAAGAAATTATGCAAATATATGTAGATATAAGTATAATATTGCCTGGAAACTGAATTTTATTCAACTCAATATTCATATGCTAGAATAGTTCAGTATGTAAGTTTATAATTACAAATGCACAAAATTTTAATGGTTTACGATAGATTACGATATAATATTATTGCGCATTAAAAAAAATCAAGTACTATATTGTGCCTTTATAAATGAGATATAACAATAAATAAATATTCATATAATAATTTGTTATTCTATAGACTTGAAAACTTCTGTAATTTTAACAGATTTCAGAAAACTTAGAAGATTTTTCCATATACTCAAGTCCTTTTGCATTAAGACAGATTAGATGAAAAATTACTAAGAAATTTTTACGAAAGTCTACTGATTATTTTGATCTACATAGAATTTCTAAATAAAATATGGATTTGAATACAAGGAGTATTTATATTTGGTGAGAAATTTGAGAAGTAAAAATATTTTAAACTATAAAAACGAGTGCATGTGCAATTGTATTGCTCACTATTATGATAAATTCAAATGCAAAAATTACGCACAACAGCGAGGCAGGCAACAAAGGTTTATAACATTCAATACTTATAGAAAGTTTTACATTAAAAATATTTGCTAATTTTTTAAATAGCAAAAAATTTACCTAAAAAACTTACATCTCAAACAATATTTCAGTTGATTTTGTAAAAAGATGTATCAAATGGCAGACACATCCAATAAATTTATTTTTGAAACTTTTTTTACCACAAAACTCATAACATTGCTACTATTTTAAGGGTTGCACATTCTAAGCAAAAAATTAAATTAAAGCAACATTTTAATAAACCAAGAAACAAAAATGGTAATTTATAATAAACATATTGTAACTAAATTCAGTGTAAACAACACTAGAAAACTATGGTTTGTATACATATTTAATCAAATAGGTACCATTGCTGTATATTGGTATCAATGTGTTTAACATTTTAAAATTATTTACTTTAAATAAAAGAACAACATACTTTTGAACAAATTCAAAACAATATGCATTCAGTACTATCTATAGCATGAAATTATGACTGCTTTAATATGTTTGATATTTTACTACAATGCAATGTGGATTTTTGACTTAAAAATGTTCAAGCTATTTGATTAGCATGAGTACCTATTTATTTACATTGTTTAAAATTTTAAAAAATTCTTCACACAAATATAAAAGATATTCCTTTATAATATTTATCAATTTCTTGTTTGTCACATCAGGAATTTATAAAATATACTTAAAATGTTCAAAATCCTTTCCTTTTCCTCTGTTATTTTTCTTCCTTCACAAATTTATAGTTCATACACACAGATAATTTAAATACTTCTTACCCTAATTTTTCGTTAAATATGTTAATAAACATATATATTTTAAAATTTATAACAAATTAAAATAAGAATTTAACAATTAACCTTTGTACGATATCATTACAAAGACTAAAATTTAATTTCTTTTATATTGTGATAAAATACAACTATAATAATATGTGTATAGTACATATTATTTCTAAAAATAAAGAAATTAAAATTTGTATTTCATAATTATATGAAATATTTTTTGTATATATATTGATTGAATACAAATTCAGTTAAAAAAAAAATGTAATTCAACAAACATACCTGGCATCTAGCCATAAAATATCTGATGTTGAAATTTTCAAATTGAACTCTTCAAGCATGCACATAATTATACACTAAATTATAAAATTTAGTATTAGTTATAAAAACTAGCAAACAAATAATTACAATGAACAAAATAAAGCATTGGATAAGTATTTTCAATTTTTAAACTTTTAATATTTAAAACATTTGTTTATGACTGCTACTGGATTTTAAATATAAGATTTTAAATTAATATAATTTTAAATATAGGTAAGATTTTATACAAACCTTAATAAATATTTCAGTCATTTTAATTCCATTTTTACTTTGGTTGAACTTTTTATTGAACTCTAAATCAAAATACAGTCTACATGGTGCACCTACAATAAATGAATACAAATAATTTATATAAAAAATAATAAATTTCAATTATAAATATTCTTATAAAATGAAGCTATAAGTATACTTCATAAATTATTAAGATTAATTGCAACGAAAGCATTATAAATTAGAAAACGTGTAAATTAAAACTATTATAGTAGCTGTAATAAAACCTATCTCAATCAATCACTGCATATACAAATATTTTCATATTAAATACAAACAAAAATAATAAATTCAACTTTAAATATTATTTTTTTAAGCACTAATAAAATAAACTAAAGTTCAACTGTACCATCTCTTATCACCTCATATGTACATCTTTCTTCCAGAGGACGTGATCTATTCAGAACAAATCAGAATATTATAATGTTATTATAACATTTATGTTAAACTTGTTTATGATTATTCATACATAGATAAAAAGTATTAACATAATTCAGCCTTCTATTTTTCTTATTACAACAAAACTTCTTTCAGATTAACTGTAAAATAAAGCAAAAAGAAACAGTAAATTTTAATAATTTTTTTGAGTTAGAAAGAACAGCATTATGAAATTTATCAGAAAGTACCCTAACAATGAGCTTCAAGGAATTAAGTGAGTTGCATTATGATTAACTAATTAAGAAAGAAATAAAATAATCATAATTTTTGATAATAAATAAATAAATTTATAAAATATTTCACAAGTCATTTTTGGAAAGAACCATCATCACTATTTTTATGATATTGAGTGTACCTAGTTAATTAATTCTTTAAAAGGGAAATGTTACAAACTACTTTTCAATATGTGTGGACAAATGCACAAACATTCAATTTTGAAAATTATACATTTTTTTAAGAGATAACAAATGTTAAAATGTTATGACTGATGGAGAGATTTGTAATTGTGGTTATGATGTATTTAATGATTCAGATTTTTTAGAACAAAAGAAAAAAAAATTACATTTTTTCATTCAAATTCTAACAGTACAATATTAGGTCACACACATGTCAAAAAAAATTATGGCGATATTTAAAATTATGTAATATATCTTACAATTATATAATGAAAGTGCAAATTTCTAGTTATATTTGAAAATATTTTATTTCTCATTGTTTAATTTATATTCTAGTGATCAAGTAGAGTACACAATACTCAATATTTGCTTCTTCCCTTTTCCAAGGTGCTTCAAGGAAGAAAAAACAATTTGAAATTAAAACTAATCAACACTAAATTAATACTTTTAACACAGAAAAAGATTTTTTTTATCTTCAAGTTTTGCAATTTTATCTATTGAACTTTTTGGATTAATATGTAGTTTTTTTTTATAAATTTTATATTTATTAAAATTTTTCTCCTTGTTTTTTTTTTAGTATTAATTTGTATACTTTTGAAAAATCTCTATAAACATTGTTGCACAAGTAAATTATTTCTCAAATAAAATAAAAACCACATATTTAAAATAATTTTTAATTGTGGGTCTCACAAAACTAAAAAGCTAATTAATTAACTATGAATATCAATGATCTGTTCAATAAGTTTTGGTATTGGTACAAATAACATTTAGTTTTTCTTTCCATTTAGAATATGTAATTAAGTGCTGATTAAATTAAACATCCATTTGCTAAATATAGCATGTTGTATTTTTTTAAAGATAAAATATGTTTGAATATTAAAACTATTTTGATAAGAAACAGATTTTATACACACACAAAAACAATAAAATGATAATTACATAACTCTTTCAAGAGTAAATAGCATATAGCAGAGATACTAAGAAAAACATAATACGTAATGTATACTACTAACATTTAAATGGATTAGAAAATATCTACATACATTAGAATATACATATTACTCATTATTAAAGAAATTCCTTCCATACTTGTGATTTAGCCACATATGTTGTGGATGAGTGACAAGAAATAATCTTTGACCAGAACTACCAGGTGTCCTTTCTTCAAATGAGAAAACTTTACAATCCTATAAAAGAAAAAATTACATTAATGTTTCCAAATATATTAAAGATAATATTCTTTTGTGATACTTATGATAATACAAAAATCCATTATCATAGTTTGGTTTTAATTTCATGAAAAAAGAACAAAGCTATTTGTGATTAAAACTTTGAAAAGGCAAATATGAAATTTAAAATATATTCCGCTATATATATTATAATTTTCTTAAAAATAAATATCTTAATTTATTGAAATTGTTTTGAACAAGTATGGAATTATAACCTAAATCTTTTTCTAACTTATGATTAATAGGAATAAAATATATTATTTTAAAAAAAAATTTAATAGGGCTGCAGATTGGTATTTTATCATTGCAGACCTAGTACATTCCCTGGGAGAATGAATCTCTTTTTAGTGCGGCACCATATAGATAGAACACCAATCATCGCAAGTAATTTTGACACTGTGTTTCTCCGCTTCCTTGAGAGAGGTACCTAAGCTCTGATGATGAGAAACTGGACATTGGAATTTAATTTTGCCTGGAGCACCTAAGGGATTTTTTACACGCCAAATCATGAAAATACTCAGACTTGATTAGGGGCCAAGCCCACAACCTTGGGCATACAAGGCCAGAGACAAACCAAATACGCTACCCAGCAGGTATGAAATATATTATTTGTAATCACATTTTAAGACACAGTTGATGGCATTTGTAATTTCTCACTTTTTTAAATTGGTTGATCATAAAATCAAATGATCTTTCATATTTTGTTTTTAAAAGAAATTAATAATTAAAAAAACATTTTTTTAAAAATAAAATTGAGTTATTTGTACATTGAAGTCCAGTGACTGAGTGGTAGTGTTACGCGCTTCCACACGACAGGTCCGGGGTTTAAATCCCGAGCTGGGCAAGGTCGACTTAAGACTTTCATTCCTTCAGGTGGTTGATACATGAGCACCAAGTTTGCTTTGGAACTAAACACTGGGGGTTTCATGTTAGATTGACCACCTGACTGGGACATTTGCTCATGCACCTCAGAGCCCAAGATCACATATACTGAGAAAAGCACAGGATTTAGCCCTCAAGGGGTGTTGCGCCACTGAGTTTAGTTTATTTGTATATTGTTACAAAATATACAGATGTAAATGTAAATAAAAGCAGTAACAATGATTCACTGAAAAAAAAACTATGATTCAAAAACTTTCATGGTATATTTGTCTTTTTTTAAAAAAATTGTTCTTGAATAATTAAAATAAACAAATAAAATTTATAAATGCAATTCATGAGATTTTGTTTTATAGTGATATATGAACAAATATTCACATTTCATTTCTACAATTATAATAATATTTAAGAACACACATAATTTGAAACTATTACCATGTTTTGATAGCACACTATGACTTTTTGATTTGCATAACAATAAAAGTATTAATACATATTAATATCATCAAATGTATTGCTGTGTGGATAAAGGTCCAAGAATTTTATGCTATCAGTCTCAAAAAGCAAAACTTCAGGAACAATGAAAATTTATTGTTAAACAACAATATTTAGAAATGCAGATTACAACAGTAAAATTTTCAAAATAAATCCCAGAAGGTCCTCACACCTTCTACAGAACTCAGACACAACTATCAGTGTCTAGAAAGAAAAAAAAGTAATATATTTGCAAGCAGTTACTCGATTGAAGCAACTCTTTAACGGCTCAAGACAATTCTGACTCTTCAATGGTCAAAACAATACTACTCAGTTTTGATGAGTGACTTCATATTCATAGTCTGCATGGTAATTTCCAGAAGCATCCATATGGCGGCCAACTCACCAAAAATCATGCCAACTTGGCTCTATTGTCATTATAATGTGAGGAACAACATTGCTTGCAAATATTACAACTTTAGCATAAAATAAATACAACAGAGAGTAATATTAACATATTACACATCCAGATATAAATCATTTACACTATTTTAAGCAATCATTACACAAAATTCATAACAGTATTTAATTTGGATTGTTCATTTTAAAAATCAGATTTATTAGATACATAGTATTTTTTTAGTAAAATGATTGATAGTTTCTCAATAACACACTTTGAAGCAAAACAAGGACTATTGGAGACATATCTCGAAACTTTGAACCACGGATCAAGTGATTAGGATGACACCAAAGCTTGCAACCAATTCTACAAACTTGCACACCATTGCAATTGAGGACTTGTAGCACCAAAATTCAAACGGGTTTTGAGAGAAATGCTGCCCATGAGTTCATGATCATGACCTTTGACGATACTACATTTTAATATGTATACATTTATATGTTAATATAAAAAGAAAAACAAAAGAAAAAAAGCAAAAAGTCACTGAAAACAGAGGTTTTTACCAAAGACCTCCAATTAAAGGTGTTGCTGACATTGCTTGGCATCAGAGAAAAATTGCATCAAGCACTCTCAAATCTATTATCACAAGTTCTTGGGCATTACAATATCAATAAATTTTTGAATGTAAAGAATTCTTTTTTTCAGAAGTGTATTGTTTCATCCAATAATGTTAAGCTTCTAAAATGTTTAATTTTATAAAATTGAATGATATGAAATTCTTTCAGATCTGTTTTGAAGTAATACACATCTTAAAAAATGAATATATAAGGTATCACAGAATTAAATATTGGATTGCAAAAGAACAATTATTCAAGAGAAAATATCAACCAACAACTCTTTTGAAAGATACATTTGTTTTAAATAACAGTAATTCTAATTTTTACTTATCAGCTAATTTTAAAAAAAAAACAGATTGAAAAATCAAAATACGGTATTTATTTGAACCTAAACCACCATCAATTCTAAGCTGCACCCAATTTTGGTAGCATTAAGGTTGAAAAAAAGTGCAGCTTAGATTCGAGTAAATATGGTACATAATATTTTAGCCAAGTTAATATTATTTTTAATTTTATTTATTCATGTATTAACATAATATACAAATATTAATCTGGATAAAAAATGAAATAAATCTAAAAAACAATTATATTTGAATTAAAACACAACAGAATATTTATATCAAAAAATTTTTTTTGAAAGTAAACAATGAACTAATTACATACTCAAAAAATTTTTGAATAAAAAATGAAAACAACATGAGATGGAAAAGGGGAAAAAGACAAAACAAATCAAACCTTTGTATGATTATCTGCATACGATGCAGCTTCATTTAAATGTCTAAATACTTTCCAGGATATTGATGGTCCATCTAATCTGCAGAATATTAAAGATATAAATTGTAAATAAATAAATGCTGAAAATATGCTACAATATTTTTCAAATAAGCCAAATATTTATATTTCTAGATTTAAGACCATTATTAGGGGGAAAAAACCCTAATAAATATTATAAAAAGTTACAATCTTTGCTAACCTTGATTTTATTTCAGAAGGGATGGGTTTGTTTTTATGTTCTTTATAAGTCTTGCGTAGCTGCAAAATACTTTCACTCCAAGTCCTATAAGGAGTTAGAAAACAATCAATTACATTTAAATAATTTCTAAAACATCTCTTTCTATATCCCTCACACACGGAAAGGAAAATCGATATTTTTTACCTTGAGCTTGTACTGGAAATAGGTTTGTAAAACTTATCTGCCAGAACATTAGGGGTTTCATTGCCAAGATGAACTAGAGGAACAAATCAGAATAATGATAATTAAATTTGATATCAAAGATAAAACTTTTTTACTATTTCAAAATAAACTAATGATTAAAATTTATAAAAAAAAATACCATTAATGATAGAATTTTAGATAATGGTATTATAAGTTAATTTATTTTACTGTGTGCTTTTAATCAGTTATGAATGAAGTAGCATAAGTATCATTAGAAGAATCTACTAAATATTAAAACACATCACAATTCCATTTCAAGCATTCAACCTTGGAAATAGTAATAAATGAATAACATGCATAAGTACTCAATTATGTACTGAAATAAATTTTTAACAAATATAAATTTAAAACTACTAATAAATTTAATTATTAATATGAAAAGATAAAAGGGCACTAACGTATTATTGCAACAATCTCGAATGTTCAAGATAACTCGTCAAGTTGGCAACCTCAATTTTGCATGTGTCATATGCGCTGAATTCGCAATCACATGCTTCATTTCATATAATGTCCCCAATAGGTTGCAATCAAATATAGGTACTGATAAAAGTTTTTTACCCTTTTTTGAAACATAATACAGTTGTTTTCAAAATTGATTGGACACTATAATTGGAATTTAATTCATAACAAATAAATAAATCCAATATCTTTTTCATAGAATATGTTTGATTATAAAGAATAAAACTTAATATAATAAATTCAGAAGACACTAGTTCACTTTCATAAAAATATAACCAGACAGCAAAAGAAAGCATCACAAAAGTGATAGAACAAAAAAAAAATTTCAATATATTTTTCAGTAATATTATTTATTGTCCACCACTTTTTTCTTTTCATTTTTGACTGTGGCAACTTTTAAAATATAGTTTTATTGATATATTGCATGTGAAAAAAGTTTAAAAACATGCATGCATTATTAAAGATGTGTGCATTCAATTTTCACTGTGATCGCAGAATCATCTCTCACTTGAATAATATTGAACACAGCAATATATAACACATACAAAATCATAATAAATATTAATGAAATGGAATTTAATTATTTCAACCTTTTTCCGAAGTTCCAAGCATGCTGATGATGTAAATAATTGCATTTAACTTTTTTTCAAAAATAAAAGAGCGATAAGCAGCTAATGAAAATTAAAAATCAAATATTTCCCGCGAGTTTAGTGTAATCCAAATAAACAGACGCAACTACCAAAGATAACTACCATAAAAATATCCAAACTAAAATATGTTTTTGTTTTAAAAGAAAAAATTTTTTTTTTTCAATTAAAACATCATTTACATAGGATTATGCATCGTATAAATTTTTGAATTTATACAAAAAATTATTCATACGATGCACTACATACCATCTCGGGCCCCTATCATGCTTTGTCTAGTGCTACTACAACTTCTATTACAAGTAAAATTCACCAATCACACTTTAGTTTCAATTTAATGCTGGGCAAGGCATATGTTTGATTTGTTGTTGTTTATGAAGTTTTGTTATGTACTTAATTAAAATTTTGTATCCAATATCTGTGCTTTCTACCGATTTGCACAGCATCCTGCTCCTCTAAAGCTTATCTTACTATCTTGGCTTAATCATCAATAAGTTTTTATACTAAAGTATTACCACTTTTTCAAATCTTTCCGGTGTTGCTTTCTTGTTTATCGTAAAATATGATCTACGTATTGAAAAATGAGAAGTTCTGATTTGTTTTATCTACAGCCAGTGATTAGGGACTACGTTTCCATTTGTGCCACGGTAGTTAACCGACATTAAACTGAAACCCCGCGAATACAATTTTACAATGAAAAATTTAAGCGGCATTTTATTTTGGTTTTTTTCCATTCTGTACTTAAGTCAAATAATTAATGGAAATGATGATGATGAAAAGGATTCTGAATCCATTGAGGAAGAAATGTATGGTGTAAAATATGCAAAAAACTGTGAAGGTATTCAAATCAATTTAGAATTCAATTTGTAAAGTACCTGTGTACTGATATTTGAGTAATAATTTTAAGTATTCATTCAGAAGTGGAAGTAAATATTTCCAAAATTATTTTCCAGAAAATATCTGAATATATAAAGTATTTTTATTTCATGTGTATTCTTTGTAATAGTTTTGACTTTTGCAATTAATTTTTCTTTTTTTAAATTTAACATGCCAAAGAAGGTTAACAATAATGGAAAACAAGAAAATTTGTTTTAGAACTTCTGATTTAATTGTGAATTTAATGTTTGAGTGTAAAAAATTCAATCTTTTACTTTAGATTTTATAAATGGATAACTTATTTTTATTTAATCTTTTTTTTTTCCAATGATGCTGAGACATTCATATTTTTTTCTTTTAAATTAACCCTTTTATTACTTAAATTTCCCTTTCTTGCTTTAAACATGTTATTTCTGCAAATTATTTTGGTATATCATATGTATAAATGGCTTATATTTGTTTCAAAAATGTGCTTTAAGTTTTATGTGTTTTTTTTTGCAACTTGGAATATTTTATTACAGTGTCAGTTTTTTTCTTACAGTTCAACAGATTCTTTTTCTTACATATTATATTTTTATGTAGGTTTTTTGATATCAAAGAAATATGGTGGGTGATAACTAGCGAGGACTTAATTAATTATTAACACCATTTAAAAAGCATAATTTAGACTTGTATTTTTAACTATTGTGCTAATATTGTAAATATTATAAATTGGTAAATAGTAGAGAATTTTTTTTATTTTCATTCAGTGAATGTTGTAAATTGTAATTTTATGCACATAAACTGATTATTTTTAGTTTGCAAATACCTTGTTGTTGAACTGGAAACTCGTTTATCTGAAACTGGTAAAACACATGAGGTTATTGAAATTGGATATGAATTGGACCCATCTGCGAGGAAAAAAACAAAATATGCCAAATCGTAAGTGATTAATGTTTTCATTAATTTATTTTTGCATTAATATTATAAGTTTTTAAAGTTTTAAGTTGGATAAAATAAAGCAAATGAAAACCTTAAGGAAAATTTAAAAGAAAAATAAATGTTTATGTATAAAGGAGAAAAATGACATAGTATCACTGGAACTATTAGACCTACTTGACTTAAAATTTGGTAGGTGTATTCCTTTCATGAAGTAGGCATCTGCTAAAGAAGAATTTTGTGAAAATCGACCCCCAAGGGACATTGTGGTGTAAGAGCCATTGCAAATAAACATTCTTGTTTTGGAACAATTAGACCAACAGATATGAAATTTGGAAGGTACGTTCCTTTCATGAAGTGGAGATCTGCAAAAAAAAAAGTAAGGAGGGTTGTGAAAATCTGCCCCCTAGGGGCTTTTGTTTTTGAATCATTAGACCTGCTTATTTGAAATTTGGTAGGTGTGTTACTGACATGGAGTAAAGTTCTTCTATGAATGTTTTGTGGCATTCAACCCTCAAAGGGGGTTAAGGGGCATTATAAATAAAAAAAAAGTTCCTATTTTTCAACTGTTAGACCCACGTACTTAAAATTTGGTGAGGATGTTTTTTTTTTGAAAGAATGAATTTTATGGGAATTGACTCCTATAGGAACAACTGGGTCATATTAATAAAAAAAATTCACTTTTTCGAACTATTAGACAAACAGTAATGAAATTTGGTATGCATGTTTCCTTTCTTGAATTGAAATCCGCTAAGAGTGGGTCTTTCAGAAATAGACTCTCAAAGATTGTGTTACTGGGCTTATTGATAAAAAAAATTCTGTTTTTAAACTATTACATTTAGACTTGAAATTTGGCAAGCATGTTTATTTGATTTAGAAATGCACGAAAAATAGGTTCTATGGAAATCCACATTGAAGAAAGCAGATTACTAGAGTAAAAGATAATTGTACTTCAATTTTAGAAATTATTATATGTTATTATTTAGAAGCCCTGTTCTTTATCAATCAAGAGGTCAGGGTTATAAGAATGTTTTTCAAAACAATCAAACTCCTAATGCTAGGACTTAGATATTTATAATTTTTATATGAATAAACAGTATATATTTGTAAAACATTATGGAATACCTTTTGAAGTGGGTGGGCTAATTGTGAGATAAACGTAAAAGTATTTAAATTCAAGGGTTTTTTTATTTAGTTCAGTACTTATATTATACTTAAGTGAATTGTAACTCATTGTGGACAATATTGTGCTGCACTAATATCTCAAAAATAATTTTTTTTCATCTCTTGGCATTGTACTTTTTTCCTTCTTTAGTTCCTCTTCTATCATAATTTTCTTTTTTCACTTTTTTTTTTTTTATATTTCATTCCACTTTTTTCAATTTCATTTGAATCACCATTATGTAATAATTATTGTGAATAAGTTTAATGCTATGTTATTTCATGGGATTATAAATTATGAATAATTTATATTGTATTAATAAAGTATTTACAATTTATTGTATTCTATCCAAAATTATTGATGTATATCCTTAGGAGAAATATTTTATTAACCATTGTCATATGTATAGAGTCATAAAGAAATTAGTTAGAAAGTATTTTTTTTTATTTGCTGTATTTATTAGAAATTTTATTAATCTGAACTTTTTATCCCAAAGCTGCCAAGGATATTCTATCAACTAGCAAGCATATGTAAAGGCTGTTATTCAGCTATGTTTTAAAAAATTGCTGAATAGTTGTGATACATCTCAAATGGTAACATAAATGTACAAGTTATTTATACATTCTCTAGTTGCACCTGAATGATATATTAAAATTTGAGTTCTGATTGTATTTTATCACAAATATTGCCATGGATAAAATAATCCAGTGTAACATTCAATAGATATTCTAGTTATTTTTAAAAAATATATAAACCCCGAATTGGAATTCCACTGGCATTTGGCCCTTATTACCAAATAAGGGTGTAGATTAAATGAAAAGTTACTGATCCAACAGTGTTAAAATTTTAGACTTTTCTAAGAATTGTTTGTACATAACAAGAATCAGTTTCTGTGGTATTTATAAAAAGGGCAAAAGTGAGACTGTTATCTAAATATGGGGAAGGAGGAGAAATGCTGATCAAAAGTTAATTAATGTTTAATTTAACAAAAATCTGGTGTAGGAATTGAGAAAATTGATTTTCTATTTTAAAAATATAACTTAAAAAAAAGGAGCTTTTAATATTTTATTTTGCTAGCTTAACTATAAAAGTATTTATAGTTATTAGTTAACATGAAATCAGATTGAAAGTTAACTTTATATTCCTTGTTACAAAACATACCTTAAATTAACACTACATATGGGTATGATATATTTAGTAATTTCCCCAAAATATTATATTTTCCATTCTAGCCATTCTCTTAAACAATTGTCCACACAAATATATATATTTGTATATAATTTGTGAAACTTTTGAAATATTTGACAATTTTTTTCTTTAATAAAAATACTTTTCTGTACAAGAAAATAATCAATATCAGTGACACTGAATGTAGGAAAACAAAAACACGACAGAATACCTAATCTTGTAAATATCAAAATAAATTTTTTTATCAACATCTCCATTTATATTAACAAATATCTGTTATGTGTGGTTACATAAAAAATGTATTTGATTTGAAAGACAAGACATACCACCTTTCACAATAACTAAATAAATTTTAGTTTTTCTTACTGTGTCTTAAATGGTACAAAATGTTAAAAAAACTTTTAGGCCAATAACTGTATGGTGTATGTCCTAGATAAAGGAAAAATTTTGAATAACAATAGTGGTTAAAAATAGAAGTCTAAAGATGAAGATCAGGCCTATAGACTAAATGATTTATCTTTCCCACCCTGACAATGAAAATGTTCTACAATGCATCTTGCTGTGTGGGGTCATGTATCGTTAGGCAAGAATAAAACCTCTTGACTCAAGCATCCTGCTCTCTTGTGCCAAATACATAGCTTCTATTTGCTTAATGTGGTCTTTGATTGAGCTCAAACAACTATTTGTTCATATTTTGGTCTGTTGGTTGTATTTGCTCTTTAGCACTTAATCTATGAATTATTGTTTCTTGTTATATTGTTGAATTCTATTGTTTTCATGTTATGTATTTAGGAAAGATATTTTGTGTTGTTTTCTGACTTAGTAACCCAACTTTCTTGTGTGAGAAAAAATGATAAAACATATTTTTGGAGCATAGCTTGCATTCTATTGTTATTTATATTTTATCTTAAAATCCCATGCATTTCTGAAAGTTGTTTCGGTAATACAAGGTTCGTAGAGCACAAGAATGGATTAAATGAATTTCTGTTTTAAAGGGGGCGGGGAGTTGGAATTCAAACAGGATTTTAGAACAGTAAGATTTCCTACATTTGGGGGATTTTTGGAATTCTTGAATACATCTATATTCCATCATAAATAAATGTTGGCTAAAAATTTTTCTCAATGTTAATACAATTTCTACCTTATTCTATTCCTAGTATAACAATCACTTCATGCTTAACTATTAAGAACGGTCAATTCTTTCCTTCACTAAATAATTCACTTAAAAATAGGCAAATAAAATTTTGAAAATGTCATAAACAGAATTTTTCATTTGTCTGCCAAAATAATTGTACTAAATTGATGTAGATCCTTTTCTTTTGAAAAATCTTTCTACCAAAAAAATGATATCCGATTATATAAAGCCCCTAAGGGGGGCTCACCTTCTTTAAATGAGTACGGGTGTCACAATCCCGAGGTGCCCTAGGGATCTTTTCCTTTTCCCAAGTGGTTTACTGTCTTTGGTAAAGATGGGTTTCATGAACCCGGGATACCCTAGTAATCCTGCTCTATTTTCGACCCTCTTTCTTGTCATACATTTCCTCCTTTCTTTCCTTTCTGGTCTAGACCACAGTATCAAAATGTTAGACCTACATGTTTAAAATTACAAATTTGTTTTACTTATATTACTTAACCATTATTAATAATATATTTTGGATTTCATTTTGTATTGCACTAAATTAGTTTTCATTTTCACAGTTATTTCGATTTTTGTTTTGCTAATCTGTTATTAGTTTTTATACTAACACCGTTGGTTTCCCAACCCGCATGTTTGCCGTGTGCTGCATCCGTAAGGAGGAAAATGGTATCCTGAGGATACCTTTTGCATTCCCTTTGGCCCACTCTTCACTGTAAGTGGGAGGCAGGAGTAAGCCCGCCCCTGTCCATCGGCTGGTGATAAGTCTCTTCAGAGACATTGCTGTAGGGTTAGTGCTGCAAATGAGGGGTGGCAGGTTTACCATTGGATCCTCGCCCTGATGCTGCAGCACTATATTCTGGGTGTACTCCAAGTAAGCGCAGTGCCTGGTTTTTTTGCCAGATGACCAGCACACTGCTTCCCTTGTTGGACTTCGTGGTGGGTGGAGGCATGCCAGGACGAAGCTGTGTTCCTTTTTATGGATCCAAGTCAGCTGTGCCCGGGTAAAGGCCTTGTTTTACCGAACCTTAATATTGACGACACTGCTTCACATGTAAGATTTTTATTAATTTCCTTGCCTAACAATGTCATGTCTACTAAATCGCCATACATAAGGCTCTGAAAGGATTAAATGGAACACTGAAATCCGTTAAAAGATTGCAACCCGGTGATATACTTCTTGAAACCAGTTCTGCTGTACAAATTAAGTCTTTCTTACTTGCCAAAGCATTTCTCGATTCGCCTGTTAGTATAAGTCCACATAAATCTCTTAACACATCCCGCAGTGTCATTTCTGAACTTGACCTATTGAACACCTGATGCAGAAATCTTCGAAGGATTCTCTGTTTAGGGTGTTATTCTGGTCGGAAGAATAACAATAAAAAACCGATTCAACAGTTATTCTGACAAAACATTTAATGTTAACTTTCAATAGCCCTAAACTACCCACAACAATTAAAGCCAGATACCTCAATTGTAAAATTAGCCCATACATTCTGAATCTTCTGCACTGCTTGAAGTGCCAGAGGTTTGGACATTCTCAAACTTCCTACCCAGGCAACTAACATGCTCTAGGTGTGCATCTGTGGGGCATTCTTCTACAGATTGCAACTTAGAGCTGAAATGCATTAACTGTTCACAGCCTCATTCCGCCGATTCCAAACTTTGTCAAAAATGGAAAACTGAAAAGCAAATACAAGAAATTAAAACTAATAGAAATATAACTTACTTAGAAGCCCGAAAGTTAATAGCCCCACGTATATCACAAACATACTCCTAAGCTGCTAAATCTTCAATATCCCCTTCTACTCAGACAGATGAAAATATTACAAAAATAAAATGTCCACCATTAAAATTACTTCAAAAAGCTTCTTCACTTCCAAAACCAAATATATCTCAATCTATTCCTACAGTTTCCACATTTTCAGCTCAAACAGATCTCTTGCCATCTACACATCTCCAGTAGAAACTACAATATCAGTCTCAGCCAGCTAATCCTGTATCCAATAATGTCACTTCTGCATCTTAACAGCCTATTACTTAATACTGTGTCTGCCAAATCCAATAGTCGAATTTTGTGGTGTCTAAAGCTGTAAGCAATTAAAAAAATTAAGTAGGAAAAATAGGAAAAAGCTCATATCAGAACCAAAGCCCGGCATTGAAATTAAATTGACACCTCATAAGCCTAAAAAAAGTAACGTTCATTATACTTCCGAAGATGAGGAAATGATTCTATATGACTTGGATGAATCCCTAATGGATTGGGTTCAAGCAACACATGACATCGACAAGGAATAGAAAAAAATAATTCAACAAAATAATTTAAATTTCATTTGAAAAAAAATCGTGTTCAGATTTAAAGTTATGTTTTAAATTATCTTCGATGTTTTTAAATTCACTTTATAGCATTTTTATAGTGTAAGAAAAATTTTATGTTACTTAAAACAAATGTTAGGTGCAGTAGAGCAGCAATCTGCTCTTGCACCAATAAACTCCACAATCACTCACTCATTCACCCCATCATATAAAGAGTGGAAAATTATTAGTTATGTCATTTTTGCCTAAAGTGGGGTACTATTACAGGAAATGAAATCTCCATTTAAATTTAACTTTTCCATGCGAAATTTTTCTCCAACACCTAACAGATATTTTTCCAAAAAAAAAGTAAGTCATATTTCTGGTAAATTTAAAAAATGATGGTTTAATAATGTTTTCTTCATGATTCTTATGCCACTATACAGAAAAACAAAATTGCAAGTTAATAGAATAATAAAATTTTATTTTTAATTAGTATATGCATGGGTTAAAATATTTAAATTGCACTATTAAAACCTATGAAGCCAGAAATAATAATCATAGGAGACAATATCAGGTTTGTGTTTTTCAGATATTGTGCAATCATTAGTCATGAATTAGTCATCATTAGCAATGCAATGATATAGCATCATTTTGTATGGAGGAATTTTTTGTTCTGTTTTAAAAATTATTTTTTGCCTCTCTTTATGGTACTAGAAAGGCAGATACTTGATACTTTTCATTTTTCAATATGTTTCTCTGAAACTGTCAGTTCTGCCTCTCCTGAGATTTAAAACTAGTACCCTATGTACTTTTCTGTTTATTTATATGTTAATCAATAATTACAATTAAATCATTTTTTTTTTTTTTCAAATTTCAGAAGTAAAATATTTTTCCCCCAAGATATTCTCCTTTAATCCAAATTGCATCTTTTTCAAGACTTCAGCTGTTACTCTTTATCTTAACATATCTAGAATAAACATTGCATTTTGTAAAAATAACGTATAAATTTTTTGCAAAAGGGATTTGTATTTATACAGATGTTTTCATTTTGTTTCCACAAGAGTGCAAAGAGAAAATGGTGGAATATAAAAAATGAAACCTAATAACCTAAGAAATGCCAGATTCTCACTTTGCTTGATAATGAAAATTATTGCAAAAAAATATCAAAATAAGATAATTATCTAGTTGGTTTTATAAAAAAAAAAGATAGCAATGCAATAAATAAAATAAGCAATTTGAAAATTGTGTGTTAAAATTAACCACAGCCCCGGAAAGAAATGTAATATGTTTTGGCCTTTTAAAGGCAAATGCCACTTGTTAAGTTTGGTAATTTCTTAAAGTCTGGGATAGATGCTAACCTAACTTTTTCAAAATCTGAAAATGATTGAAATTAAGTTTTAATCAATTGGATTTCTTATCCTTAAAGATAGCATGGAAATACAAGATGTTTATTTCCTGGATAAATCTAAATGACAATTTATTAAATAATTAATTCTCTCTCTCTTTTTTTAAAGTGCATTATAAAATCAATTAAATTATATCTAATTTTTTTGCAGTATATTTATATTGTCCAATCTTATTTACGAGTAAATATTTTTAAAAGTTTAAAATTTTTAGTATTAATAATAATTCAAAGACACATGGTTTTTTGTGGCTAAGTTTCCTCTTGGAAGAGTAAGTAATCTTTCTAAAATCGAGAAAGTTTGAGAATTGCTTCTGTAAAAAATATTAGTGAATGATTTATACTAATCTATTATTATGATGAGTTGCTAAGTATATGAACTGATGTAGAAATTTCTTTGTTAAGAATTTCAGGTTCTAGAAATAAAAATAATATTGAATGCGTTAAGATAACAGAAAATAAGTAGCCTAAAACGTAGTCATGCACTACCTTGGGAAGAGACAAAAAAGTTACTTTTCTCTTAAACAAATGCAAAATATTAAGCCAAAATAGAAATAATTTGAAAATCAATATTCATGCAGAACTGCAGTAAATTAAAACTTATAAAAAACTGGAATTTGAATTTTTCATCACATTTTGCTTGG
>BMAV01019232.1:457533-472237 GCA_019973955.1 Trichonephila inaurata madagascariensis
CCCCCCCCCCCCCATTTGGTTAAGAGTTGAATCTGGTACATTTTGAACATTTCTTAATTCGCAGAATAAACTGATTGTTTTCCTATGTTGAACATTTTAATGAGCTATTTAATTTTTGAGGGAGTAGGTGTAGAGTAATTAGAAATTAACTGTAGTTATGGTATGTCAATTTTTGAGGGAGTGTATATTTACGTTTTGAGTTGAAATGAAATTTTTTGCATTTATAAAAAGATTGTGTATTAAAACATTTAGATATTTGTTTACTTTTCAAATTATTGCTTTGAAATTATGCTGACGTATTTAAAATACTTTTTACTATGCACATATTGTGTTTCAAAAAATACATGAATCAATATACCAATATAATTGTATTTTTTTCTTTTTAGAGAACTTCGTTTAGTAGAATCTTTGGAAGGCATTTGTGATAGACTTCTGAATTATAACATTCATAAAGAAAGAAAAGATAGCACTAGGTTTGCTAAGGGAATGAGTACCACATTCAAAGTTCTTCATGATTTGGTGTAAGCATGTAAAATAAATAATTATTGTCACTTAGTTTGTGTCATTAAATTGTAAAAGAGAGTAATTTTATTTTTATCATGATTTCTATTAATTTTTTATGAATAATAGGATTACTTGATTTATTTTCTAAAGAATTTTAAAAGTTTTATTTATTGAATTATAATAGAATTGAGAACACACACACACATATATATATTTAGGTAAGCTTGAAATTATGAATAAAAGTCATAATATTTTATAAACTTTAAAAAAAATATTTTATAACAATTTTGAGTGAATTTTAAGTATAGGTCAAAATGAATCATAGCTGAATTATTGAATTTGTCCTATGATGAAAATAAGCTAAAATTTGCCATCTGTAAAGCTATACTTCCTAACTGATACATTTTTTTAGACATACCATATCAAGAATTGCATTGTCAGCCTTTGATTTTTCTTGCTAAATTATACCAGTTTCTGATATTGGGGAAAAAGTATTTTGAAATTTATTTCTAAATAGTATGCATTGGTTATAAAAATGTATAGATTTTGGTTATCTTATAAAATTGTTTTTGTAATGTGCTACTTTTTATTGTTGCCTTAAACATTACATTTGAGCTATAGAATAGTCTTAACAAATGTTTTTCATCAATACACAAAATCCTTAACTTTTTGGCCTTGTAGTAGGATGATGTAAATTATCAGAAATTGCTCAGTTTCAAATTATTTTAAAAGTTGGTTAAGCAGAGGATGTAAGACAAATTACCATTTTATGGTAATTTTTTGTTAATTTCAATGGCATTGTAATTAGCCATATTTAAGTTATAAAAAATTTAACTGAACTGTTTTCAAAGAGAATTCAAATCTTAAAATACTAACACATTAAAAAGAATTTTATTCTTGAAATGCTGGAACCCAGGTCAATATTTAAAGTTCTATTCAATGTATATTAATGTGGATACTTAGTTAATAAATTTTAATTAATTAACAATAATATATCATATATTATTGCAGAAATTTAGTCTGCTTACTTCTCTGTTAAAATGATATTTTGACTGGAAAGATCATTTGTGGGCCAAGGAAAATTACTTTTTCAATAAGGATATATGAGTAGGAATGATGGACAATAAATTTGGTAACCAAATGTTGCAAAGTTACAGAATTTGATGACAAAAGTAGATTTTTGTACTTAAGTGATTCTTAGTCTTGAAAATTTTAGAAAAGCTCTTAGATGTTTTTTCCAGCCTATATAATAATGTCAGAGAAGCGATATGGGAGTTGAAGCTTAATTGTGACTATATGTTTTGTTGGCCTAATGGGATATGACTACAGATTTGTATTGCTGTGTAGACTTAAAATTGTGCTTTTGCCAATTTTATATGTGTTAAGTGTTTCCAATTTAGAAATCTTTTGTAATAATGGAGAATTCTGGGACAAATTAGAATTTACTCTGAAAGAACCTGCTCATTAATTTGAGGGACCTTACCTGCATTTGAAAAACAATTACTGATTGGTTTATGACAGGGGTACTCAACCTTTTTTTTCTGCTTGGCTGCATGCATATGTTAGTTATTTCACACGGGCCGCAACATGAAGGTAAATGGAGGAGGGGGGAGGAGAAATGCCTTAAGACGAAGATAATATTGGAAATTTAAAATGTGAAAAATTGATCAAAATATTATAACTTCTGTTTTGCTTTTTCTAATTATTATTTTTTATTTTTTTTACTTTTGTCACTAACACTAAATTAGAAATATTTAAGAAACACTCCTTCACAATTTCTGCATAAGTAAATGGTTTCATATGATTGCCAATAATATAACAAACTTCATAGGATATGTCTTTGTTACTGCTGTGATAGTACCACTAACAAAACACTTTGTTGCTGTTGTAAAGATTATGCAAGGGAAAGCCTGTTTATCACCTCTTGAAAGAAATCTTTGAGAAAAGTGTCATTCAATGTGTGATTCCTGTTTATAGGTATTTCTTAAATACAACACTTTCGTGACAAATCAAGCAATTACTGATCCATGTTTGTTTTTCACTACAAAATAGCCAACCTCCCAATCGTCTTAAAATGATTAATTTTTTTCGAATATTTTTCACTTGTAAGATATGAAAGATAGTTAAAAGTTAGTTCCACCCATAAAATTGTCACTACACCACTGTTGTCTGTTATTACTAACCGTAACCATTCCAAATAGAAAAAGAATAACAATTTGTACACGTACGGCACCAACAGTAAAAAGCAAAATTAATATATTTGATTTCTTGACAAAGAATTTCCCATTAAATTTTTAATGCATAAATTTCTCAGATCACCAGCCATGACTGGACCACTTAAAAAGGCTCGGTGGACCACATGTGGCCTGCAGGTTGAGTATCGCTGGTTTATGGGATATGGAGCAGCAAATGCTATTATTCCATGATCAGTCATATAACAATATTGGTACATAATTTGGAGACATTGTAGTATCTAAATTAAAATGTTTGGAAGAATTTTTTATATTGTTATACTTTTTAAATAAATTATTTTTCCTAATATATGTGCATTTATCTTAACATATGTACATAATTTTCTGAAAGTTATGATCAGCAGTGTAACATTCACTGACTGATTTCAAGTATGTACACTTTGTAAAGTCTAGCTTGGGGCCCAAAACCTGATTTTGCAGGGTGGCCCTAATCTTCATTATGCCACTGCTTGTGATGTATATTTACTTCAATGGCTTACCAGAGAGAGTTTAATTGAACTCAAATATTTGTATTTTGTTATTTTATGATCTACAGAGCCCCAACTTAATATTATTTAACAATTTTGTTTCTAATATATTAAATTGTTTTAAAACAGAATTTTCATTAATTTGTCAGAAAATTATTACCATAGAATTTTTTATATTTAAATTTATTTATATGGAATTTAATATATTTGAATTTATATTATGAAAAGATATATATGCATGAAATCTATTGAACATAAATGTTTGATTTCATAGAAGTAAAATATATAAAGCACTTAATGTTTTGGTTTTGAAAAATATGAAAAATGTAATATTTCATTTATATAAAATGAAATGGCACCAATTTTATATGTGAAAAAATTATTATTTTTTATTCTTTTACTATATTTGGACTTTTGGAAAACATTGCTATTAAAATATGTTGACTCAGCTTTTTACTATAATGTATGCATATATATACTTTTGTATTTTTAGAGAAAAGGGTGTAAAAGTTGAATTGGGTATACCAGAAGAGTTGTGGGATAAACCTTCTGCTGAGGTTACTAACTTAAAAATGCAGGTAAATATATATATCTTGGACAATTCTATAGATTCAGTTTTATTTATTTTACAAATGATTATTATTTAGTAGTTAGAGATTATTTTTTGTTTATTGCATTTGAAATAAGTTTACATAAATAATTCAACGCATTTTAAAAATTTTTTAAAAAGAAAATTTTTTTCTTCCTAAAAATTGTTGAAATACAGGTAATGAATATTCCTTAAAATATTTTGTCTTTGCATATAAAAAAAGCCATTTGAATAATATAAAATTTTTTTTTTAAAAGTATATAAAGTTTGAAAACTATTCCATTTTTTACTATTGTTAATCTCACTATTTTTAAGAAAATTTAAATCAAGCAGAATTTTATTCAATGTATTACTACACATAAGATAATTCATAATACAGTCGAACCCCCATATAACGAACCTCAAAATTGCAAATTTTTCTTTACAGCGAACTTTTTCCTAGAACCAAAAACATTTCACGATTTTCTTCGTAAAATAACCTCCCTATACTGAAGTGCATTTTCTATATGACAAACTTTTTCCCTTGTGATTCAATTTTTTTCTCCCTATTTTTGAAGTATTTCTGGACATTTCGTGTTATTCTCTCTTTTAGCACATTTTATGGTGGTCATACAGCTTGAACTGGTTTTATTAGGTGCCTAACTTGCCGAGAGCTATAGAATTCTGGGCATTTCATCCCAGAAGTGCAACCCTTAATGCTCATTGTCTAGTTCAATGGAAACATCTTTGATATCTCCTTTCACCTTCAGTAGAGTCTCATGTTCTTGAATTAGTCTCCGTTCATTTGTAGTATTGATCAGTCGTATGGGTAACTTCGTTTCTTGTAGCTCGAAAATGTCAAAACAAAAGCTCTTGAGCATCAAAGAAAAAAAAATTTAATTCTCCAGGATATGGATAAAGATGTCAAGAAACTTTTCTTGTAGTTTTTCTTTCCTTTTTTATAATAGGTAAGATGTATAAAATAAATATATATTAACCCTCCAAGCGGTCTGCATGTAAAATTCCGCCATTCCAGAGATGCCTTTTCTGCCTTCAAGCAAGATTCCCAAAAGCGTCCGAGCCGCATTCTTAAAAATACGGCTCAACTGCTTTTGAGAACCCCACCTGAAAGCAAAAAAATATGAATATTTTTGAAGCATCTCCAGAATGGCAAGACTTTAAGTGCAGACCGCTTAGAGGGTTAAAATTTACAAATAGGTGTGAATAATTACTTTTTTTTAAACATATAGTGTTTATGAATTTAAAATTTGTTTTATGTGGTTTCTTAAGGAAATTGAAAGATGAACCTCTGTATAATGAATGTTCCATATAACAAACTTTTTTCAGGATTTAGCGACTTCGTTATATAGAGGTCTGACTGTACTTCTATGAATTTTTACTATATAAATTGTTTATTTTAAATTTCTTTTGGGAATTTAAAATTTCTTTCCTTTCTCTACTTGCCTTATGTCATGATTTTCTCATTAAAGAAAACCTATATATCAGTTTAATTTTTTGTGTGGAATCAAATACTTTACTTATGTTATTATTACTTTAGTAACTTATTAAACCACAAATATTCTATAATTATAGTGTGAAAATTTATTGGAAAAACATGAAGCAGATATTGAAGATTGGTATTTTAATCATCAAGAAGTTCCTTTAAAACAGTTTTTGTGTATTGATAAAGCTTTACAAAAAGGTGATACTGGTAAGTATTATTTGAAATATTGCAAAAAGTAGATGTAATTATTGATTTTTTCTATTTGACAGCAAAACGTATTTTAAAATCTCAATATTTATTTTGATTTCAAAGTGATTTTTTTTGGATTGTAATATTGATGCTTGTTGTACCAATAATAATTAAATTTTTAAGCATAATGTAAATTAGGGAGCGAATTCAAGAAGGAAAAACTGTTCTGCAGATAGTGCTATTATTATTATTTCCTATGGCTTCAAAAGTTTCTGATTTTTTAAAATTTTCTGTCTTCTCAAGATTAAAAAATTTTTTAAAAAAAAAAAAAAAAAAAAAACTAGGTGAATTTTTTATTTAACATTTGTTAATGCTTATCTAAATTTTACACTGAAAAGAATTCAGAATTTTTTAATAATAGAGGAAAACTACACAGAATGGATATGAATTTTTTTTACAAAACAAGAGAGGTGATAGTACTCATCCAGATGAGCAGTAATTACAGTGAAAAATGTCACTCACAGTCTTTCTGCTTGGTGATGACTGATCGTTTCACCATGTTCAAAATCATCAGTTGACATTTACTATTCGATGTTGTACTTTTCTAGTTGTGAAATTATGATTGTTATAATGACAGCAACAAGGGCACCTGAGTCATATACTGACTCTCAAACCTGTATTTTGGAACCTGCTATGTGATTTGAAAGATGAATGTTCATTAGCTGTTATGCTGGAATTGGAAAGGAAGCATTTCTGATTGGATGAAAGGAGTTGCTGACTTGTCAGTGAATGGGAACAAAGATAATAGGGATGCAGGAACATGAAGAAAGATGTTGGAATGAGAACAGCACCATTTATTGCTGTTGTGTCAAATTAGGGTAGAAAGTTCATTTTTGAAGAGTTGAAAATGTATGAAGATTTGGTTGGTTCAGAGGGGCTTGAATGATTTTACTGCTTGCTATGAAGTGACTTTGGAAATAGCAATTGCAAACTTGACAGACTTTTTTTTTTTGTCTGTGAGCTAGCAGCTCAATGTCACTGGCTTAATTTACTATTTTGAATGTATCCAGATATTTTTGATCATTTATTGTATCATGATCAGGAACATCTCATAATTTAGAGAATACATATTCAGTAGCATATAGTTTGTGTTATTAAAATGTCCATAATAATTCAGATTTTTTAAAAAACCTCACTTTAGTCGAATATCCAAGAAAGATGAAAATTATGTGTACTCTATAAAATCTATTTAACTTCCTAATTTAGACATAGCTGTACTAAATTTTTATTACCTTAATAAGCTATTTAAAATTTGTTTCTGTTATTTTCATTATAAAACGTGCAGTTCAGTTTTAGATCTTCTAGACCATTTTTAAATGATGTAGTTCAACATTGAAATTTTATCATAAAAGTTGTAAAGAGGCTCATTTTTATAAATTAGATCTGTGCATTATTTTTATAAATATGGAAAGAAATTTATAAATGCAATGACCTTCAATTTTTCAATTGTCAGTGTTTAAAGTTGAAGTGTGATTGATACAGAAGATTTCCCCCTCTCTTTTGGCATGATTTGTTTGATGGCTTTGTATACAAAGTTCCAAATATCTGGTTCAAATAATATTATCCCCTAAATCCTCTAATTTAATGATCTGATTTCAATGATTGGATGAAAACATTTACCAAAATGGTATAACTTTTTATGCAAACTGAAATTATCTTCTGAGAAGCGTGTCTTTTTGAAATTACGTTTACACTATTTAACTGCTATACTATACTGCATAATTAAGATCTGCAATGTAATTAGTGATGACTGAAAGTCAGCACAAATCTAGTGATTGAACAACCCAATCAGTGCTACAATGAACATCAATTACAAGTTATGCCTGAAAAAGTACTTCTTTGTTTTTATTTAAACTACTTGTTTTTAATTCAAGACTTTCTTCACTATAAAAAGTATACATTCTTTACTGCAGCATACACATTTTTTTAAAAAAGGCAACTTATAACCTATTTTAAAAAATGAATTCTCTGTTTTGATAGTTTTATCTTTTTATGCTAGAAATGTAGATGGGATCAAGGGGTTACTGTGACAAAAGGTAATGTTGATGACAGAAAACCAATTCCAAGCATGACCAAAAAGTTAAAAGGTGTGATAAAGTGGAGATAAAAGTTGTTAAAAAGAATCAATTTTCAAAATTATTCTCAATTGGGATAAATAATTATAAAACAGTAGTACTTTTTTAAACATGTTTTCCAAATACTTTTTTTTACATGTATGTTTTTACTTATTTTGTTACAAAGGCATTTTCAACAAAATAATGAATTATAGATTTTTGATTGCATTCAATATTTTATGAAGAGTAATTTCGTTTCTGTGGATGATTTTTAAGATTAGATAAGTTTAAATCATAAATAAATTTCTTGTTACAAAGCTCTTTATGTGAAAAAAATATTTTAGAATGCCTTGATGAAAGTTTTGCGCCACCGCCCCCAGAAGAAAAAAAAGCCAAAGGTGAAAAAACAAAAAAGAAATCCAAGAAATCACCAAAGAAAAGTGAAAAAGAAGACATAAATAAGAAAGGAGATACAAAAGATGAATTATAAAATTGTAGGGTAGTATTTTTAATTTTGTACAGCAAAGAATTTTTATATTTAATATAAAATAAATTTTTTATTGCTTTATTTGACTTGGTTTCTTCCTCAATGAGGCTTTTTATTCATTTACCATAAACAAAATTTCTTCTTTTCATGCAGATGTTCTTACAATCAATTGTCAAATTAATCCTATATATTTAAGGAAATTAAGCTTTTTGCATGCATTATTTAAAATCCTTATGTCTTTAATCTGTTTATAACATGAATATATATATTACCATTAAAGTGTATAATTAAGTTATTTCATAGAATAACTAGGTATTTCATAAAATAATTAGACAAGTCCGTTAAAGTATATAATAGATGAACAATTTCATACTTTACCTAGTTATTCTATGAAATAACTAAAGATAGACCGTTAAAGTGAAAAATAAACATTTTCAAAGATGTTTTATAAATTAATTGATTATAAATAGCTAAACTCTCTTGAGAAATATATTTTATCCCTTTTGTTGATGAATAATTGATAAATAATAAGAGAAAGCAGAGATATAATTTATTATATTGCTCATATTGCTATAAGTTAAACAGAAAAGGGGAAGAATAATATGTTGTAAAAATAGATTATATTTAAATATTTATCAACTAAAATACATGCTGGGACGAAAAACAGTTACTTCATAAAAACATAGTGTCAAACTTTAAAACAAAAATGTAAGAGGATATTAAAATTTTATGAGATACCTTTATTTTACTTTTCATTATTTATTAAAGCAAGGATTGCTGTGATGACATTTTGGATTGAACTGCTTATTATTTTTTGAAACAAACACACTGTTTAGTATTACACATTTTTCTTTTACTTGAGCACTTTTTAAATCCTTAACACGACCTAAAGCTGTTGATACAGATCAAAGCGTTGTGTTAATATTTGGAACTTCTTCAATGGAAATTAATTCTTGCTGACTTATACTGAACTGATATCTAGAGTGCAACTCTTTTATCCCGCCTAGTCAGAAATTTTTTACCCAAAGCAGCTAGAACCAGTTCAAAGAACTTTCAAGTATTGTATTTCATACTTTAACGATCAAGTAATCATTATTCTATAGAATACCTAGTTAAATCGTAGAATTCAATAATTTTATATACTTTAACTCTGAGTCTTTAATTTTTAAAAAACATAACAAATCTGAAATAGTGTTTTCTAATTTTTGAAATGGGCATTGCTTATTGCACAATTTAATATATATCATTTTATATATATATTGTAAATTCAATATGAAAATTAGTTTAAAAATTTCAAAAAAAAAAAATCTTTATTTCGTTTCTGAACAGTGAATTTTAAAACCAGTTTTTCAGATATTGAGTATTTTTATGAATTATAGTTTAAAAGTAAAAGTTTAATAATAATATATATGCCGTTTAGAAATTTTGTAATCATTATTTATGTGTTACGTATCAATTGTAACAGTTTTTGTTGCACATGAACCTAAAAAGTATTTTATGTGTTACAAATATGTATTTAAAATTGCTTGGTATTTTACGTCTTTTATCTATTTTTGGAAATATTCTAAATATTACTATAGTAAGTTATTAAGCTTCAAAAATAATTTACTCACCATCTAAATCAAATAATGAAAATGAATTTTCACCCATTTTAAATCTTAATCACCTGCAATTAATATTTAGGATCAGATTATCTAATTGATAGAACAGTAACAATAGATCACTGATACTGTGTGGAATAAGGTTTGCTGCTTCACACTGAATTTGATAAGGCATAATTTGAAAAATAAGGCAATGCAATATTATCTTTGTCAGTTCTGTATAATTCAGTTGCATAAAATCATAGGTTTTCAATTGTGTGTAATTTTAAGGTAAATATTTTGTTAGTTACTAGTCCTTTCCAGACATTTGTTTTTTTCCCAATTTTTAAAGTCCCCATTCTTTATTTCATATGCTTCTTAAATGTAGTAGTACCTTTGGACATTGTTTTTTTAATTCTGTGTCTACTATACTTGAACAATATTTGTTTGGGAAAATAAGGGATATTCTGACTCTATTTTTTGCAAAATATTAGTAAATATTTACTTCTAATGGATATTTCGTACAATTTTTTGTTTCATGGATGAGTTTGAGTGAGTAAATTTTTTTTTAAAGATATGCAAGAAAAGACGTTAATTTTTCATTTTATTTAATAGTTTTTATTTGTCTGGTTTTCTTATATATTGATAAAATAACTTCTAATTTGATAGGGATTGCCGTAAGTTAACGTAATAATGCCTTATACATTGAAAAACACAAAATTCTGAAGGATTTCTCATGCTTTATCAACATATTAGATTTAATCTTGGGGGAGGGGGGACTTGTAATTTGAAGAAAACAAATTTAAACTTTTTTCTTGTATTGTTTACACAACTTTTTAAAAATACTTTTCATAATGGAAAGTTTATATTGAATCAAAACAGATTTATATTATACAGACCTGGTTTTAAAATTCAGGAATCACAGACAAATAGTTGTGCTCTGGTATTTTTATTTCAATATTCACATAAAATACACTTAAGTACATAAAAGATTGAAATATACAAACAATAAAAGGGAATATGAACAACAATACTAATAACGATATGTGTATAACATAGTTTTGTAAATAAACATATATAACATTCTTCCCTGCTGAAAATTCCACATATTAATCATGAAACTACTTATAAACATGAAGTATGCAACAGATTTGTTCTTCTCTTTAATAGCTATTTATACATTGAGATGTAGATAAATGCAAAATAAAGTATAGCATAATTAGATATTTCCAAGTTGTACTCATAACTCATACTTAGTATTTTAAGCCTTAAATGATACAGAAAGTTTCTGTAAAAGGACCCATAATACAAAAAACTATTGGAAACTAACATTAGCTAATAAAGCTACCTTAAACAAGTTTGTACACTAATGTTATTAAATCAAATTACTATTTTGGCACAAATAAAGCCTTTCTATCTAAACACATTCAGTACTTTTAAAAACACAATTTTTATTAGTTGCCAGAGTAAAGATATCTTTAAATTTTTATTTCTGTATAGTGTGAAAAAAATTTTATGCTCTGTATTTTAATATTAAGAATTCTTAAGTACTTTTTTAAAGCAAAGAGTACATGAATATTTATTACATGTATGAAACAAACATTATATTAGCTGCCAGATTATTTCTTCTGACCTTAAATTTTATGGATAGGAACAACCTTTTAATTGAGCAATATAGACTAGTTTTTGTAATTGAGAATACATTTGTTTAGATAACAAAAATATAAAAATTTTGCATTTTTTCATTACGTTTGGCATGAAATATTTTCTACCAATTATTAAACATGCAACATGAATTTTATTTTTAAAAATATTACTTTTTAATAAAAACACTGAATAACAAACATTCATTTTTAGAATAAATCCTTGCAATTATTTTTTTTAATTATTGCTGTAAAATTTATATATATATGCAAGAGATTCATTCTTCTTTTGACAACTTTTACATATCAAACCTTATAATTTATTCATGATTAAATAAAATTATAGAACAGTTATATCAAATGCAACATTTAACAGTACACTAAACATTTATGGGACAAAAAAAACTCAACAACAAATAATAGTAAGGTATTTTACTTGACACGAAGTATATATAAATGCTATTTTTTACACAATGTCATTCAAATATTCTTGTGTATATCATTCTAATATACAAAAAACACAAAAAATATGGCTGCTATAACCAAATGGTCATGGCAGCAAACTCATAGCTTTTAATGTTTCATTTGAGCCATGCGTTAAGAGTTACAAATGTATTAGACTTCATGCAGAAGGGCTGATATATGTTACATCTATCAAGGCTCAAATTCTTTTGTCCAGAAAATACTGAGCACACCCAGTAAGGATTTAGAACCTGAACCATGTGCACTAGATACAAGATATATTAGCTGTAGTTAGTTGAGCTATGTGCAGAAATAAGCAGTTGAAAGCTTACAATTCAGTACATTAAAATTTTTGACTGTTCTCACATTAAGCATGAAACTTTATTTGCAATATTTTTTATATATATATCATGAATTAATTCAAAAAAAAATATTGTATAAATAAGTTTTTAATAAAACATAAGGGCTTTTGATGACAGATCTAGTAATACTGAAACATGGCAAGGAAGATATTGTGCTGGTATTTTGTTTTCCTAACTTCTAAGCAACTACATAAAGTCTTCATTTAATATGCAGCAGCCCTTCTTATTCTTCCTAATGAAGTAAAATTAGGATTCAAATTCACAGCTTGTTGTCAACATTAGTAGCTATAAATTTTGTGATTATGACCATTTAGTTACTGCAACTATAGAATCTTGTGTGGAACACATAATATCTACTGGCTGTAAATATTGGCCATAGTCTTGTTTCCCACCCCCCTCATTTTTTAAATTATTTATTATTATATTACTGATGAATAAAACAATCATTAAAATAGAAAAATAAAAACACTTTTTGTGAATCCTCAAATGACAAATTAGTTGATGACTTTTTATAGCAATGCAGATAATTTGAAATTACTAATCCTTACTTTTTAAAGAGAACAGAATTAGAAAAGTCTACATCAAGCATGTCAAACTCAGGATATCACAGGTCCCAAGTTCTATTTTATATTAAGTTGAGGGCTGTATGTTTTTAATGTTAAAAAAATTAATAAACATATTCCAAATAAATGTATGCAATTTAATAATAGCAGAGAAAAGAGTAAATTAAAAACATGTAACAAATTCTTCCCATCTTATTCTTATTCTGCATCAGTTGGTTATTTTATTATATATTATGTGCCGATATACTGGAATTGGCTGCGAGTTTGACACCCTTGGTTTACATGATCAAATCTTTGTAGAATTAAACAAAAAAATATAAAATATTTAAAATTTCTTAAAAACAATTTCATATAATTCTAAAAAAATCAACAACATAAAGTACAGCCTGCCCTTCTTGAATTAAAAACTATAAATAAAAAATTCATAGTAAAATTTCTAAAAACAAAAATCACAATAACATTTTTCTAAAATTGTAATAAAAATCTTTCAATACAAATTCATATTTGAGTCACTGAAGTATTCTTTAAAAACAACAACATTAAATTCCTTTCATAATGTTTTGTACAAGTAATGCAATTTCTCTAGTAATGGTCTAACTTATACATAATTATATGTACAAGTTATTATATCCTCATCTCAGGACCATTACTACACAAATTTAGAAACAATACATCAAATTTGAAAAATTCAGTTGCTACATATTTAAGCTAAAAAATCTCGGAAGTTTACCAGTCCTCTTTTGCAATATATAATCATAAGTTAACTTTATCAATATAATCAAAATAATTACTGCCATAATACCATTTACAACATCAAATGGATTTACCATCTGTACCTGTTGTGGGCACAATTGAGATTTTTTTAAACGATAAATTGGTGAATTGGCATACATTCCACTATCCTCAGAACAGCATATTCCATCAAAGTTTCGAACAGTTCGATAGTTGTCTTGAAGCCATGCCTGGAAACGAACTGTATTACAATCACAAGTCCAAGGATTTCCAGAAAGGTATAGTTCATCTAACAATCCTCCACGGATTTGCTCTAGTATGTGTATTGGTATTTCTGTCAATCGATTATTAGACAGATGTAATGCCACTAAATTCTTCAATAGCCAGCTACCCTCGAGACCTTTCACTGAATCAATGATGTTATTATTCAGGTATAAAAAGGAGACATCTAACCATACGCTTATATTGATGTGATCAATATTCAAAGATCTAATCTTGTTGTTGTAAAGATTGAGAGCTTTGGTTCTATGGGGAAGAACTTCAGGTAAACGGGTCAATCCTCGGCTGCTACAATCTACAGTTATAACCAATTTGTCCTTAGATATGGTGCAATTGCACATAGTTACATTGCATGTTGGACATTCTTGAGTCTGACGTTCCAAGTAAAGGATTTCAAGAGCATGTTGAATAGTATAACTGCGCAACTCTGGTGGTTCAGAACATATTGCACCTTCCTTGTAAGTTTCATATTTTCTAAGCCAGTCATGCAAGGGAAGCAATTTCTTATCACAGACCCATAAATTACCTAAAAAGAAGAAATTATGGTTAATAAAAAGATTTATTTTTAACTTTTTTGTTCTAAAAAAATAAAAATGTCTATTAACAATATCCAGCTTTTTAAAACAGAGACATTTTATTTATTTAAAAATTAAATACACACACTACAGTCCTTGACTTTTGAATTTTGCATTTATACATAACAGAAAATATTTAATTATTAAAATCCATTTTCTAACAAAATGTTAAAAAATATCTGAATGAAACATAAATTACACATGTAAAACACATCCTATATTTTTCCAAAGAACCACTACAACCTAAAAAGCCAACTGGGTGATGTAGTTGCTTTGTAACAGGCCTTGTATGCCTGAGTTTGTGGGGTCGACCCTGGCTCAAGTTGGTGGATTTTCATGATACAGAAAATTGACATGGTCCATGTTGTATGATTATATGGCATGTTAAAGATCCCTGCAGTGCCTGTTTGGCTTGGGTGCTTT
>BMAV01019232.1:477237-505957 GCA_019973955.1 Trichonephila inaurata madagascariensis
TTTTCATCTAAAGTTTCTAGTTTATTCATTGCCAGTGATAAAAAATTCAGATTCTTCAAACGGTAAAATAAAAGACTTGGGATAACTTTCAAGTTATTGAAAGACAAATCCAATTTTAGCAAATGAATTAGACTAGTAAAACTATTGTTTGCAATAGAAATAATTTCATTATGGCTCAATATAAGAACTTGAAGATTTTTTAAAGGCGCAAACCAATTATCCACAAAGGTGAGATTATTATTAGATAAATCAAGATGCTCAAGATTAAGAAGGTCATAAAAAGACTTAATTTCAACAGACTGTAATCTGTTGTTAGAAATAGATAGATTCTTTAAGTGAGGCAAATGCATAAATGCATATTCTTGCAAAATATTTAAAGAATTTGAAGATAAATCCAAAACTTGTAAATTCTTCATACTTTTAAAAGCATCTTTTTCAATAAGAGAAATTTTATTTTCAGAAAGATTCAAGTGTTCTACTGCCTGAAAATTCTTCAGGACACGATGACCAATACTCTCCAGATCACTACCAGAGATCTCAAGGTTTACAAAAATCAAATCATTTCGAGCCTGTACAATTTCAATAGCTGCTAAAAAAGCATCCCCATTCTTGCATGTTAATTTAGATGCAGCATCTGGATCAACATGATCTGTTAATAAAAGACCTTCACAAATGCATTCACTGTTGTGGATTTTTTTTGAACAGCGTATGTTTTCTGAATCCTCTGAATAGGCAATAGCAATCAAAATAAAGAATAAGAAAAAATGAGCTGGCATATTTCTGTTGAGATAATTTCTGGCTATTCTCCAAACAGGTTTAGTGCAGATATTCTAAAAGAAAATAAGTACCTTTTGTAAGTCAAGATAATAACATAATTATCATAAATATTTAAAAATGAGAAAAAACATTTCATATTCAATATATTAAATATCAATTGAAATAAAATGATCCAATAATTCTTGATAAATGCTTTAGCAGTTATTGCACCTATTTATACTGACCTATCATGATTATCCTTTTACTTGTTCAGTTTATTTACATATATAGCTTTTTTAAAAAACTATTAAAACATTCTTTTTTGAAATAATGAGAATATATATATATATATATATATATATATATATATATATATATATATATTCATTTTTGATTATTTTGTATGTACCTACAACTTTTCCTTTATGATGTATAGACTCATTTTTCCGGAATTTTTACTTTTGGTGTTTTTTAGAAAAATAAGATTTACCAACATTTCTTATATATTTTCTCATCAAATTTTATTTGTGCAAAAAATAAATAAATAAAATAAAGAATTTTTAAAAAAAACTAATATTTATTTTTATTAGCTTAATCCTTATTATTATCAGTATAAAAGTCAAAGTAATTAATCCCCCAGGAAAAATTAATGAAGATAAAAATTGAAACAGTATTTTTCAATTTTATCATTTTAAATTACAATGTTAAAATTGATTGCAATACTTACTAAAGATTAAGTAATTTTTAAATGTATAATTAATTTTTATGACCAAAGTGCATTAATTTTTAATTAACATGCTGCATACATAAGGAAATCTAAGAATTCTCGGGTTAGAGAAATATTTAAGTCATAAAGCTGCATAAGGGCTATTGACGAAGGACCTCATAATTTTGAACCATAGTCAAGTGATGAGGATGACACCTGAGCTAGTCCCCCCTTCTCCAATTTTCACACCACACCAATGGGAGGGTATTTAAGCCTCAACATGTTTAACATGCATCAGTGCCCTCTGCATGGGGGGGGAGGGGTCTTCAGTGGTACAAGGCTCGAACTCAAGACATGCCAGTCACGAGTCTGACTTTGACCTTGTGTAGGCAACTGGGGCCTTAGAATTCTCAAATCAGTTCATTGATCAATAAGTATTTTAAATATGACAATAAAACAGATTCATAGAGTTAGCGTCATAAGGATTCTCAAGAATGTCATAAGAATCCTGTCATACCAATTGCATAGAAATGTATACCAAATTTTTTCTAAATGACAAATATACCAACAATTAAATGCTCTTCATATTTCTATTTTTCTAAAAAGATCTGTGTCATTCATTGCAGTAATCTTTGAAATTTAACACTTTTCTTTAATCTCAGTAAAAGTAAATATGTGTATTTAACTGAAACTTTTCCCCCCCTCATAATTAATTTTAATATATTTTGATAAAATTGAGTTAATATTACATATTTCCATACATAAGGCAATAATTGTAATAACTTTTTTAAAGTAAGAGGAAGGGGTTGGTTTACATACGAGTCCACTTATCTAAAAAAAAAAATGCAATTTAAGAAAGTTTAAGAAAGTAACATTTCCTGTTAGCCGTGCAGGAAGCAAATTTCATATTTTAACTTTCGGAGTGTTATAAAAGAATTTTTATTCTAAAAGAAAAAAAAGTCATCTAAACCTTGTAAAGTTAGGCTGAGAATTTCAGTTCATGAATAAGTAAATTCCCATTTACTCGCTGAAATGTCTGAATGCATATGATCATCATATGATGAGTTTTTCCCTCCAGTGCATGAAACATAGACTGATCACATGCCATAAATGGATTTATTTTCCCATTTTTTCCCCAAGTATAAAAAAAATGGTGTAGAATGTATGACTGGCATAGTTAGTGAACAAAATAACAAATGAATGGAAAAATGTTAGCTTCAGATAGGGTTTCTGAAATAAAAATGTTGGTGTCTGATGCTTTATTTTATAGCAATTTGAATGGAAAATATTTCACCCATTTTACATGCTTGGCAACATTTTCACCCTTGATGCAACATGTTTGAAATTAACAGGATTTAAAAATTTTTTTTTTCATTTAGCTCATATACAAGTTTTCAGTTTTGGATCAATTTTGATGAAAGAAGGCACGATAAGCTTATATATGGAAATATAAAGTAACTTGTTCTGGCTTAATGGAATACATTTTAATTCAAACAGTTAACATTAAAAAAATAATCTATCTTCCAATCCAATAGGTTCTGGAATAACTTCAAAAAAAGACATGATAAATTCAATTATATCATTACTAAATTAATGCTCTCTGAAAGAAAAATAAATCAAGAATAATTTTTTTTAAGAAAAATTCAGCACAATACATACTAATTCAAATTACTAATTTACAACTGGTATAGTAAATCTTCTTAGTAAATCCTACAAAAGTGGTAGTATGTTTCAGAAATCCAGAATAAGGAAAACATTTACAGGAAAAATGCAACATAACCATATTTATTTAACTCATAACACATAGCATAGCTAGCTAATAATTTGATGAACAATAAAAATGGAAATAATATAGTAATGAATGTGCAATAATAATGCATTCAATACAGAAATAAATGCAATTAATACTTTTAGCACAAAAATAAATAAAATGTTCCATTCCAGATTTTGAAAGAAATAATTGATTTTGTTTACCATATACAATAAAACAACTAAGAAAAGGGGAAAAAAAAGAAAGCAAGAATATTCATGTTTAATTCATTACGTTAATGATTTAATAAGCAATATTCGCACGCAGAGAAATCTCAGCTGGAAACTCACAGCAGGTTTCAATGAAAACGAAAGTCAATTATCAAGCTATTTTTCCACAGACAGCCAATCGATTGTATATAATTTAAAGCCAAAATTTGAAAGAAATAGTACTCAAAAACGATATATGCATTTAAGAAGAAATTTAAGATTGGTATTTTCTTTGCTTGCTAAAGATCAACAAGTGCGCTTCATCTTTGACATTCCATTAATACAAAAACATCAGCTACTAATCAAAGCGGTACTTTAAAGTTCGCTTAAGAACATATATATGGAAACTATTTTAAGTAAAATCATCATTTCATACCCTTTAAATTCAGCAGAATACATAGTTTAAACTCCGAAACCAACTTTCAATCTCATTTGTTGTTTTCATTTCATTTCAAAGTTGTAGAGGTATTGCCTCGAATAATTTCTTTTGGTGTTATTTTTAAATATCAGTAAAAAAAAAAAAAAACCCACCTTTCTAATATTTATTTGATTTTAAGTAAAGTAGTCTCTAAGAACATGTGTTGATTCCAGATCTAACATGTTGATGTGATGGAAAGCAATTCAAAAGTCCTCAGTTTTATCGCCTTTTACTTGCAGTAAAATTTAGTGAATTTGAGTCTGTATAATGCAGTCTAAATGAGAAATAAAATATAATTACCTTCATTTGTTCAAAATATTAAAATGATAAGAAGGTTATTCAAATATAATCAGAATATAAGAAGATTTTTCTGGAAGACATTTGAAAAATATAGTAATCTCATTAATATAGAAAAGACCATTGGGAAATTCATTAATAAAAATATTCCAGATAATTAATTTTTTACTTAGACTGAAACCAGCAAATCTTACACAATATAAAGAAAAGTTAAAGCTAAGTAAAACAGTTTTCATCAAAAACTGACCTCAAAATGTTATGTATGAAATTAATTTCGTATCCGAGAGCTATGATTACAATAAGAAAAATTTGGATCACCAGAGTTGTGTTTTTGTTCTAAATAGTGTAAGCCATTCTACTATTTATTACTCCATATTTCTACTACACAGGGGCGTAGCTACCGCCATATCAATGATATAGACCCCAAGCTTCAGGGGTCCTAAAATGTGTAAGAAAAAGTCGTTCATTATATTGAGAGACCACCAATAGAAGGCCTCTAAGGAATTTTGATATGGGGCCCACTCAGAACTAACTACGCCAGTGTTACAACAACTTCAAAAAAAGTTCTAAGCAATTTTCGCAAGTGGTTATTTCCTTGAGGATGATGTGTGTACAAGTTAAAGCGCTTACTAGAGGTGAGCTAGACAACCTTAAAAACATTTCCTTTGACAAGTGAATTGAAAATAAATATCCATTTTCAGAGTCGATTTAAGCTCATTTCGGGCCCTGGATGCAAAAGATCTACGGACCCATTGGCACTGGAGGATCGAAATTTATAACCAGAAAATCTGTTTCAATCCAGATTATCCGGGCCCTTCCAAGCCCCACCGTGCCCCTGGGTACGCACCCCAAGCACCAATGGATAAACAGGCACTGTCCGTTTTGATAAGTTTTGTTCCGTTTTAAGTGTGCTAGATTAAAGACAAAGGATAGAGAAAATGTAATATCCACTTTGTTAGATGACAACGAGATGATAATCGTAAGGGTATGTATTTGAGTTACCATATTTAGCTACTTACGAACCTGTATGGCTACTTTAAATAATTAAAATACCTATGCGGTTCACGTTCTGGTTCGCTTAGATACCTATCATAAATCAGGCTGGTGTTAAATGTGTTAGGCATGAAGTGTAATGTGACTTTTTCTGCTATATCAGAAACAAGAACGAGAGCCTTACTACTTTTTACTGCATGTGGTACTTCAGTGGGTCAAAATAAAGAATTCAACACAGAGTTTTGTTGAGTATCACCTCTAAAGTAGTTTTTGTATCCTTACAAACTCTCAAATTTGCATTAGTCTTGCCACAATCCAGTTTAGTGAGGGATTCAATCTACAAAATGCCTTATCTGACGTGGGATTAGGTAAAGACCACCTATCTACAAATCAAAGGGATACAACTCTTTACAAATAGGAAAATAATGTCTGGGGAAATAAAACCATTACTTATAACTTAACTAAACAGGGAAAAAGTTAAAAACTTCCAAAATAAGAAATGAGCTTTAAAAGAAGAGCAAGCTATAGTGTGAAAGGCAGGGCAACTTTTTAAACTAACAATTCCCCCAAAAACTGTTCTCTTAAATCTTTTAAGTGAGTTTTTTCCAGGATTTTGTGTGTGTGTTTTCAACCAAATCATTACCTGGCAAATACTCCTTTCATTCAGAAGTCATTTGTATTCTATTATGAAATTTTGTATTCTAGATCTAGTATGTACATTCCAGTGCCAGAAATTGGAATCTACATATATAAAAGTGAAAAGTGACTCACACTCGCACATTCAATCATCACAATATCCCCGGAACTATTAGACCTATAAACTTGAAATATGTGGTAAGCGTAATCCTTTTAAGGAATAGAGATTCACTAAGAAAGGGTTTTACGAAAATCGAAATCCAAGGGGCGTTATAACAAACAATTCCCGTCTTTTAACTATTAGATCTACATGCTTGAAATTTGGCAAGCATATATTACTTTCAAAGAGTAGAGATCCGCTACAAAAGAAGTTATGCGAAAATCGACTTTGAGGAGTTAAAGGACGCTACAAATAAATAGTCCTGTTTTGGAACTATTAGACTTACAGACTTGAAATTTGGTATCCATATTTCCTTCATGGAATAGAGTTAAACTAAGAATTGGTTTTTGGAAAATCGTTCCTAAGTTACGAGAAGTTAAGGGGCGTTATAGATAAAATTTCTTGTACTTTGAATTGTAAGGCCACCATACTTTAAATTTGGGAAGCCTGTTTCTTTAGTAGAATAGGGATGCGTGAAGAACGTATTTTTTGGAAATCGACTCCTATGGTGGAGAGGGGAGTTACTGAAGCGTAATGATAATTTTTCTTCTTTTTTTCGAATATGCTTTGTTGTTGTTGAATTGAAATTCACTAAACATGGGTTTTATGGGTGGGTCTCCCAGGGATGCCAACCATTACGTATACCATTGTCCTTTCACTGCCGATCCCCATCTTGTTAATACTAACCTCAATGCGCTTTCCCCTTGGGTTAACTGAACTATTAATAATCACACTATCCACAATAAATTACTTGCTTAGCTATTTCCAAATCTATATGTGATAGGTTATTTTAAATCCTTCCCTTTCTTTTCTCTGTTTCCTAGCTTTCCGATCCAGCCATTTTTTTTTAATTAATAAACTTTCTTCGGGCTCTTTTCCTGTTCAGCTCCTATCTTTTACTCTGTGTTAACTCTCCCTTTTCTTTTGCTTTTCAGATGGTGTCTTTTCCATTTCCCTCATTGAATGGCTGGCATTCCTTTCTGACTGTTGCTTCCTTTGTCTTGAGGCGCAAAGATATTGGAGAAGGGAGTGAGATAGTTCTACACTTGTGGTGACCTTGCTCCTTTCTACACCGGTTTCTACCCTAGCCACACACAATGACCGTATTTCAGGCCCCTGTAGGTATTTATTTTCTCTTCGTATCTGTTGCTACGTGGGAACTGTCTCTTGCCCTCTTTCCAAAAATAAAATAGAAAAAGAAATTTTTGGACCTTCACTCTCTTTGATCTTGCATCCCTCCTCTTCCTGTTTTTGTATTCACTTTTAGGAGTAGTATCCATGTGTATTTTACTTCTTTTTCGAGGATTTTCCTGCCTCATTAGTGAGACAGCATCTGTGATTGTTTTTTAAAAATATTTGCATTGTTGTTGTTGTAATCAATCACATCTCGCCATCCGGTGAGAGGCCACTTTTTATAAAATACTTTTATTGTTTTTTTTTATATTCTTTCTCCTATTCTAAAGAATTTTGGGAAGGGTCCCTCATGCGGGACCATTTTATGCATGTATTTCGTTTAGTATATACCTAAAGTATTTTCTCGGAGGGTCGGTTCACAGCTGGAAACTCTTTGGGTGTGTTTGATTCTCCCAAATCAGTAAGTTTTCGCATTGTGGCGTCATGAGCTTTTAAAATGACTTCACTACTGAGCAGCGTGAGGGCTCACACAGCTTTTTGCCAAAAGACATTTTATTTCAAATTAATTAAACATTATATTCATTAGTAAATTGTTACTCTTCACAGCTTTTCGCTGGAGAAAAGTTCTAGCCCTGTTTAAGGTTTGAGATCTTGAAATAACCGGCTCCCTGGTGCAGCTGTCCCCGCAAACCCCTTTCGCTGTTATCGTCCAAAGCCTCTTTTCTCAGGTGGTTGCTTCGTAGACTCCGGAACTTTCTCTTTCAAAGGTCCTCTCAGTTCCTCTCTCTCTCTCTCTCTCTGTCCTTCATGTGTGGCTGCCTTTGCAACCTCTATCGAGTGTCTTCGAAACAGAAGAAAAGAAAATTGACGTGGAAGGTAATGCAGAAAATTGAAGGAGATCCCCGTCAACTTTCGAGCACACCCTTTAAATCCCCTAGGTGGGCCGCTTTCATGCCCCCATATTCTCAGATTGTCAAGCGTAGTGGATCTGCACACGGCCCTCCTCATCCTCGTCCTAACTCCATTGATTCATTGAGACAATAAGCTGAGACGACTAAAATCACACAACCCCGTCACCGTAACTTAGGGGTCTATAAGTTGTCCTGTCTCTTTAACACTGAGGACACCCTCCAGGGTATGGAAGGTGACCCCCCAGGGGACCCCGACATTCCTTTTCATTTAAATAGTTCGAGGCCCACATGAGCTAGGGGGACCCAACAATGAATACTAGTCCCAGGACCATCTTTTTTATAGATCGTGGTGCCCGAACGTTTTCTCAGGGCCAGAGAGGGAGATGTACTTTCAACATAGCCGCCTTCAGAGTCGGCGAGTCACCTATTTCGGCCCAGGCATGAGGGAAGAATACAAGTCTTTTTTGGAAGATTACAATGTCCCATTTGGGCATTCCGCTCACCCTGTATATCAAACTTGACAAGTATTTTCGGGAAGTCATAGTCTAAAGAGCTTATGTTACAACACTGATAACAAATGCTCCTGAGCAAAAATCTCATTTAAACTACTTTTCTTATCTTTTATAAATTTCTTTCTGAATTTTTAAAAACCATAAAGAATTTTCTGACAATATTTTATACTCTAAATGAATTTAATACTGGTAAAAATTACTCGTATATGATCAAAGAATTACAACAAATTGAATAAAAAAATGAAGTATGTTCCAGGTAAAATAGTTGAGCATTACTATTAACGAATTGTTTATAAAACTGGGGCCTGGTATATTTTAAGAAACTCTTAGTTCGCTTTTTAATCATTTTATTTGTCCTGAATGAAATGGTTAGTAAGAACTGTAATGTCTAAATTGCTAAATCTGGGGGTATTTGGTATAATAATTTATAAAGGCGTAAAATTTCGAATTTTAAAATGTTATTTTGATACTGAATTATGAACTAAAAAAATGGTAGAAACCCATATGAAAACATTTTTAAAATTATATAAGAGAACTGTCTTCCAAAATATATTATGCTAGCCGATAAACATCAGCTTCGCTGGGTATTTCATGATGTTGCACGAATGTATACCGTTTATATATTTAGCATAGCACGTGTTCTAGAAATAACGATTGCTTGATACAGCGAAATTAATTTATTTACATTTTAATTTAAAACGCTGCTAAAATATTTACAAAAATTTAAGTTTAATAATTAATGGAATTTAATTCTTGCATTGTCGTGGACACAGTCGGGATAGCGCAGTTGTTTACAGACCTACGTCACTCGCGAAGACGGATAAAGTCAGAGTGCAGACTTCTCGTGCAACCACTTGCGTTTTTCTTCATTTTTTCGTTCAGTGCTCTGTTGGCTCATCTACCCTTCTAGTGTCCATCTCGCGATGGCCACTCGTATATATATATATACGGGTTCGGGGAAGGTTGGATCCATAAAGCATTGATAACCCTTAATCACTGTGTGACATCTCTCGCGTTCTTCTTCTAACATAACTCCTACGTTCTTTGACGGCCACGATTAATGGCAAAACTTTTCCGACCCAATTCCAAGAGGAAAAACGAAGCAACAATGCAAATAAGATAACCTTTAAAAGGATAGAAAGTTTAGTGAGAAAGAATGGCAATCTTAGAGGAAGCTTAGTGTGGAACAGTTCGGAACAGGTGTTTAGACGGCCTACTCAAGAATCAAGAAGACGCCCACCCTCGTTAATAATTACAAAGAGGAACGATTGCACACGAGTACATCAATCTACCTGCAAGTATCAGAATCGTAGAGTCTTCAACCAAGGTAGGAGGATTATATTCCGAAAGCTAGTATAATATAGAAAGCGAGATTAGGCAGATAATTAATTATATTTTGATAAGTGATCTAGTTGTGCGATCTGACTTAAATAAATCGGCATACTTTGGTTTATTCTCACTTAATATAAGGTTGTTCGTTATATAAGTAATTTAAGTTAAATTCTTAATAAAAGTAGTATTAAGAGTTATAGAATGTCTCATCCTTCCGATAATCCCACACCTCTAACTTACGTGGAACCCCCACGTCATAGCTATCGACAGATGGCTATGTCACAACTGGCCTAATTCAGTGACAGCTTTAGAAATCATAATAGGTCTACAGTTTAGTCCAAAGACTTCTTTTGTATCTACATTTGTTGTGCCTGGTGAATTCCAATTTCTTTCTTTAGCATTGTAGGTTCTAGTACTTCTTCACTTTTATTTTATTATACTATATATATATATATATACATACATACAAATATATAAGTTATTAATATCTAAGAGTCCTAGCATTAAGCTTTCAATTGTATTGAAAAACATCCTAAAACTCTTACCTCTTAATTTAAAAAAGACAGGACTTTTAAATAATAATTTTTAATAATTTCTAAAATAGAAGTAAGAATATCTTTTACACTCCTGTAAATTCCTCTCTCAAAGTGGATTCCCGCAAAACTCATTTTTAGTGGGTGTATACTTAACAAAATAAATATACTTGCCAAATTTCGTCCAAATCTGATAGTTCAAAGAAGGGAACATTTTTAATCAATTAGCCCCGTAAGCCTCTTTGAGAGTCGGTTTCCGTAAGACCCCCTCTTAATGTGTTTCAATTCAACAAAAGAAGTATGCTTAACAATTTCCGTTACTAAAGATCGAGTAGTTCAAAATGATATATTTTTTTTATCAATATGCCCAGTAGCTCCCCGTTTCTACGGTAGGAGTCGATTTCTGTAAAATTCGTTCTATGCGGATCTCTACTCCATGAAAGGAGCATGCCTACCTAATTTAAAGTCTGCATGTGTAATAGTTCAAAAACGAAAATATATTTATCTATAACACTTCTTAACCTAGCGTTTATCAAACTGTGGTGCGTACCTCCCTGGTAGGGGGGGGGGGCGGGGGCTTGATAACTCTACGAGTGGGGCGCGAGCATATTGAAAAGTCGAAAACAAAAGATTATTTAAATTATTATTTATTTACTGAACGTTAACAAACAAAATACTTTCTGACATAATGAAAAGTGAAACACTCATTTACGCTGATAAAATACACTTATAAATGTATCAGTACTGCACAATGTATTTTATAATTAATTTAACAATAGAAGTTAAGAACAAGTTTAATAATTACCAGTGACCCCATGGGCTTGTCATATATAAAATTATATACAAAAATTAACTTTAATCTTGATAATTTGTACGGTTTATAATTAATCCCTTAACTACCGATTAAAAGTTAAGAAATTCGCTCCCCAATGCCCTCGTTTTCCACGTATGAGCGCGTATGTGATGTATTGGGGGCGGGGGGGAGGAGGAAAGGAATAAATAAGCAAAAATCCTCTAAAATAAGTAAATCCTTCGCAAACACTGTCAAGGTCTTTTGTTGCATTCGAAATCCCTCTGAATAATGTTATGGATGGTAGTGCACAGAAAAGATCGTTTTTCGAAAAGACGTATATATACGTCTGGGACAATTCATGCTTTGGCTGAGCGAGATGTTTATATACGTTGGTGACACTTGAGAGGTTTAAGTAGCATTGTAGCCTTAGCGTCGTAGTATTATTGAGTTCAATGCATTGTGTTATTGTATGGAGGGGGGAGGGGTGATGAAAATTATGAATGAATATTGGCTCGCAAATATTGCAAGTTTGAGAAGCACTGCCTTAACCCATCTAAAAACCTCCTTGGGTGCCGATTTTCGCGAAACACTTTCTTAGCAGAACTCTACTCCATGAAAGAAACATGCCGAACAAATTTTAAGTCTGTAGATCTAATAGTTCAAAAACAAAAAAAATATTTACCTTTAACATCCGTGAAGCCTTCGCAACGCTCATTGGGGGTAAATTTTCACAAATTCCGTTCTTAATGGATCTCGACTCCATAAAAGGAACATGCCTACCAAATTTCCAGTCTGTAGGCAAAATACTTCAAAAACGGGAATATTTATCTATTAAGCAATTTAAGCCCTCGCAACGCCCCTCAAAGATTTATTTTTGAAAAATCCTTTGTTTAGCAGATATTTACACCTTAAAAGGAACATGCCTACCAAATTTCAAGTCTATTCAAAGCGTTCATGTTCAAAAACGAGATATATTTATTTACAACGCCCTTTTAACTCTCGCAACGCCCCGCGACTTTCGCAAAACCCCATTTGTAGAGGATCTCTATTCCATGAAAGGAATATGCCTACTGAATTTAAAGTCTACAGGGCAAAAACGAAACTATATATGTATAGCGCCACTTAAGCCCTCGCAACGTTCCTTGAGGGTCGATTTCCACAAAACCCCTTCTGTAGCGGATCTCTACTCTATGAAACGAACGTTTTTGCCAAATTTCAAGTCTATAGGTCTAATAGTTCACGAACCAGAATATTTATCTGTAACATCTCTTAAGCCATCGTAACAACCCTTGGGGTTAGATTTTATGAAAATCCGTTCTTTGCGGATCTCTACTTCATGAAAGCTACTTACCCATCAAATTTCAAGTGTGTAGGTCTAATATTTCCGGAGATATCGTGATGAGTGAGTGAGTTGCTTTTCTCCCTTGTATACTCGTATATAGATAAATCTTTCCTGTTTTGTTTTTAACATTGATATGTATTGAATAACGCGTAAACTATGTTTAATCTTCAAATAAGTTTCAAATTTAATGTTTCATATACACTCATGGACAAAAAAAATTAGCGCGCACCAAGAAGGAGTTAATCAAAATGAAACGAAATTTTACATACGTAATAACTATATTGATATAAGTAAATTATTAGAAAATCAAAGAAAAAGGATAATTTATTTAAGAGAAAAAGGCAAAAGAACGGAGGATATAATACCCTGTTGAGCCTCCTCTAGAGTGAATGCATGATGCGATACGATCGGGAATTGAGGCATAAAAGTTCTGAATGATGTCTTTAGAAATTTCGTTCCATATTTGCTGTAACCTTGCTTCTAATTCGTTCAAACTCGGGTGATGCCCAACTTTCCATCCCAAATGATCCCAGATATTCTCGATTGGAGACAAATCTGGGGATCGAGCAGGTCAAGGAAGGGTAGTAACAGTGTGAAGACAGTCTTGTGACACCCTTGCCGTGTGAGGCCGAGCATTGTCTTGTTGAAAAGTGGCTCCTGGGATTCGTTCCATGAGTGGCAACACATGTGGTTGCAGGATGTCATGGACATACCACTGGGCTGCCATGGTGTCACGGATCAGTACTAGGGGTTACCGTGTATTGTAGGCGATGGCACTCCGTACCATCACACCAGCTGTGGGAGCGGTGTGTCGCTGTAAAGCAAAGGCAGGATTGAGGCGTTCACCACGGGTTCTCCACAGACGAACACGATTGTCATCACTGCTGAGATTGAATCTGGATTCGTCACTGAAGACGACCTGGTTCCATTCCGCTGCAGTCCAGTTTCCTCGTGCGTGGCACCACTCCAAACGGAGGCGTCGATGGGTGAGCGTCAAGGGCAGCACATGTAATGTGCGCCACGATCCCAAATGTACTTCAGCCAGGCGCCTTCATATGGTTCGAGTAGACACAGGGGCCTCCAGTGAAGGTGCAACCTGTGCCTGGATAGCGGCCGATGAAGCAGTTGGTTGTACGTGTGCATTTCTTACGATGTGGCGGTCTTCTCGACGACTGGTCTGTCGAGGGCGTCCTGAGCCTAGTCTTCGTGTAAATGACATCTCTCGGATCCACTGGTCCCAACAACTCCTCACAGCACAATCAGAGCGGTCTAATTGACGAGCTACTCGCTTAGCTGACCACCCGGCTTCCATCATGCCAATGATACTCTCCCCCGCTCAAACTGTGACATCTGCTCATATTGTCTTTGAAAACCGTGTAGTGGCATGTCTACGTCAGCTCTTTCTTTGTAAACGATTCAGCACACTCAAACAAGCTTTGGTTACCTGTTTTATAGTCCACGGAGAACGACGCGTTAAACGCCCTCTACTGGCTATACGTAATGCGCAATCACTCTACATTTCTAATTATTTGCATATGTACCTTCATGCCAAGTTTCGTTACGATCCCGCAATTATTACTTGATGAGCTAATTTTTTTGTCCATGAGTGTATTTCAGCGTACTTAATGTTAATGACACAATAATGACTTTAATATATTTTATTGGCTTTCAGTTAGAGCAGTTTGAAAATATATAATACCTCTTTTAAGTTATGAAACTGTGAAAAATGTAATTATTGAACTTTATTGATAAATGCTAGTAATCTGTCTTTAAAGAAGTGTCTTTGTTCGAATAAATTATAATTAATGATTCAAAGCGATAATTATTTATTCTCCGCTCATAAGATCCTTGAATAAATCGATTCGCTTTATTTAAAATTAATAATATCATTACTCATTTTATGATTAAATTTAACAATAGATTGCTTAGTACAAGATGCCTTTGAGAAGAGTCATTTGTGTGGATTCGATAGAAAATTTCAAAGGAAGCGAGGTAACTGCATTTTACTGAAAGTCTAACATCCATCATATTCAAGAATAAAGTTATCTATTTAGTGTTTACCTATAATTTTACTTTATCAGTATTAATCTGTTACTGAAGTGTATTTGAAGCATCTTTTCTTTACAATGAATCATAAAATAGAAGTCATAGTTGAATTATTCAGGCAGTATTTCCTACACAAGCGTTGTGTTAGTGCTGCATGTGAATGCAGCGAGCTGCTATTTTTTAGTTCATTTCCATTTTTCTGTCTATTTTATGAAATATGACCTTGTTAAAATTGGACGAATGATGCCTCAGAGGAAATCGATATCAGAATATAGAAATCGATATCGGTATATATATCGATAAAATGCTTAGGAATTACTGGATAATATATAATACGATAACAACTTGTGTAAAAAGAGTTTTTTATACATTCATTTATAAATTACCATTACCTTAAGAATAAACATAAAAAAGGGTCCTAGTAATCACTTCCATTGTCGAACTGACAACGACATATATTTTGACGCTGTATTCCATTTTTTTAAAATCTGGTGCCACGTAAATGTTGATTAATTTTTCGCAATTCTTTCTTGAAAATATATTTCAATTAACAAATTTGTTTTCCTTAAAACTTGAAAGAAAAGGCTAAAGCAGTGGTATACGAAGACTTTTTTTATGCGAAAGGTTTAAATTATTAAAAAAAAAAAACTTAGAAGAAAGCGCCAAGGCGCAATATTTATGATAAAAGTTGAAAATATTTTGATGCATGGGAGGGGTTTGAAACTCTAAGTTCCACCCTTGTGTACGCCAGTAGGCTAAGACTATCGGTGGATAATGCATTTCTTTGTTATGCACATAAGTATGTTGTGCCATTTCAATCATGACTAATAAACTGAAATTGTACAAAATATGGTATCTGTTAACTGTCGATTTTCGAAATTTTAACTTCATGATGGTTCTTGGATAGGGATGGTGAGATACAATGGATATCTCAAAAGAGTTTTAGACATACTGTGTAGAGTTAAGATCAGGAGATCTGGCTGGCTAAATCCCGTGGCGAATATTCTCACTTTCTAGGTAATTATCGACCGACTGAGTCCTGTGTTGATAGATACTGTCATCTATTAACCGGAGCACAGGACCAACTGTATATTTGAAAAGTCCGAAAGATCTGCCAAGTAGAAAAACTGACGCTCGTACACTCTGTTGAGGCTCAAAGTCCTGTGTTGTTGTGGTTTGGAGAGTGGAGTACACACTCAGGTGCTGTCCTCATTATTTTACCGTGGTCCAAAATTGCAAGTTTGTTATTAGTAAAATACTAGTTGATTTAGAGTGCGATATTAATAATCAATCAATCAATTCTCTAAACTCTGTGTGTGTGTGGGGGGGGGGGTTTTTCAGATACGGTTTTTTGAAGTTAAGATTCGAACTTGACTTGAATGAGATATACAGCTCATAATCTATAGTCTTGTGACTTTTCTCTGCAACACGGAGCTTCTGCAATGTTATTTTTCTCCTCGTCGAGTGGATGCCTTGTAGCTGAATTCATTTGTATACAGTGCCATGGTGAAATGTGTGAATATTGCTCGTGCTTATTTAAACAATCAATATATTAAATAGTCTACATTAGTGTTCAAAAATGAATGTTGCAAACAAATTTTTTGCAATAAGTAGAAATATCTGCTATTATTATTATTATTTTAAAAAGTGATGTTACATAGTACAGTTTAGAAAATGATTTCTATTGATACGTTTAGTGTCTGTTAAGTAATGAAGAGGGTCAGTTTTCTAAGAAAAAAAATGAAAGCGGAATTTTTCTAAGACTAGCAAATTTGTGTGAGAAATTCTGCCTTTTTAAGAAAACACAACACTGTTCGCATAGATTGCACTTAAGACGACTACACGGAATCATTGCCACCCAACCAGGATGGTGGATAGGACCCTTAGCTTGAAACCGAGAGGGCTCGGGTTCGAATCGCGAATAAGACATGGATGTATCTTCTTCGGGAAAAGAAGTCGAACTTTGTCTGTAAGGGATTCTTGTCTCGAATGGAAAGCAGCTCACCCCTTCTGTTAAATGCTGGAATAATCATTTGTAATAAATGTCTATATTCTTGTGTTTGTATTGTATATTTCGGTTCTTCTACTCGTACTTCATATGTATACCAGGATAAAAAGAAACAACAACAATACGGAATCGTTTTAACGATGAGCTGCGATGGAGATCCGTTGGTAAGCTAGAAGCTAGATAGCCACAGTCGGAAGTTGATCGTTGGTTACAAAAGACTTATATGATGGTGTCTAGATTATGACAACAGTTTCAGACCTCTTGGGAAAGTTTGGTGAAGAATCGCAATATCCGAGGAGGATCGCCATATGATTTTAAATGCAAGGTGACATAGAGGTATGACTACAAGGCAACGGTCTCTTTATCTCTCCTCTGTATCTGGAACAATGGTATCAAAACAAACCGTGTATAAGCGGCTGAGAGGTGCCTTTATACCTGTAAACCAGTGTATGTTAAGCAGTTTCAGAAGACAGTGCATCTATCGTGGAGGCAGAAATGCCATTCTTGGATATAGCAGGATTAGCACCATGTCCTCTACAATGATGGATCGAAACTCAGCTCACAAAGGGATTATTGGGGAATTTTCATCTAGAGAGAACTTGGGAAACTCTCTCATCTTAAAAAAATCAGAAAACTCGATGTTGGTACGGTAATAGAAGAACGCTATAATGATAAGAGATTCTCGAACCCCACGGACGATTTTTTCGAGGAGCTGGGAGATATCAATTCGTTTTCGTGGGCGATAATGCTTGCCCATACAGGAACTGCAGTTGTTGACGATTATTTGAAAGAGAATATTTACCGTATGGTGCTGCCAGCTAGGTCTCCAGACGTCAAACCGATAGACCACTTGTGGGATGCTGTAGGAAGAGCCATTAAATATCAAAATCCACTCCAAGTATTCTTCATGCATTAACATTGAATCTTTTTGAAAGAATGGGAATTACTCTCACGATTACGGATCAATAGCCTTATTAAGAGTATGAGAGCATGTTGATACGCTTTTATGTAGCTGTACAAGGTAGCCACATCTCTTATTAGACCAGCAATACAGAGTTATTTCGTTTTCTATTTTGACAATCTCACTCTCATTTTTGCATGTGAGCCTAAATTAAACTTCTATATAATTTTCTTAATTACTGTATCATGCCTTACAGCATAAGATATTAGCATACCCCAGCGTTTCTTAAAATTTGAGGCACCCCCCCTAAGGGGGCGTGATAACTCTACGAGGGGGTGCGAAAATATTGAAAAATCAAAAACAAAACATCGTTTTAAAAATTATTAATTTATTGAATTATAAGAAGCACAAAATACATTATGACATAATGAAAAACAAAGCTAACATTTGCACTGATATAATACACTTATAAATGTATTACTGAACAATGTGTACTTTATAATTAATTTGACAATACTAAGTTAAGAACAAGTTTAATAATTATCAGGGACCCCATGGGCTTGTGTGTGTGCATATATAAAATTATATACAAACATTAACACTTTCCTTGATAATTTGTACGGTTTATAATTAATCCCTTAACTGCCGATTAAAAGTTGCATAATTCCCTCTCCAATGCCAACGTTTTCCACGTTGGCGAGCGTATGTGATGTATGGGGGAGGGGAGGAAGGAAGGAATAAATAAGAAAATCCTCTGGGAAAAAAGTAAATCCTACGCACAATCACTGTCAAGGTCCATTTGTTGCATTTCAAAGCCTTCGTAAAAACCTTATGGATAGCAGTGTACAGAAAAGATCGTACTTCAAAAAGACATATATATACATCCAGGGGCAATTGACGCTTTGGCTGAGCGAGACGTTTATATACGCATGTGGCACTTAAGAAAAAGTCGTAATTCAGTTTTAGGGTTAAAGTTGTGACATCTCTCGCGTTCTTCTTCTAACATAACTCCTACGTTCTTTGACGGCCACGATTAATGGCAAAACTTTTCCAACCCAATACCAAGAAGAGAAACAAAGCGAAAATGCAAATAAGATATACTTTAAAAGGATAGAGGGTTTAGTGAGATAGGACGGCAATCTTAGAGATAACTTATTGCAGAACAGTTCGGAACAACTGTTAGACGGCCTACTCACAAGGAAGAAGGATACGCCCATCTTCAATAATAATAATTATTATAAGAAAGAGTAAAAGTACCTGAATACACTTATCTACAAGTAGCAGAATAGGTGAGTCTTCAACCAAGGTAGGAGGGTTACTTTATAAACGGTAATATTTTGTATAGAAAGCTAGATTAGGCAGGTAATTTACTATAATTAGGATAAGTGATCTAGTTGTGCGATCTGACTTAAATACTCAGTTTAATTTGTGGCTTATTCTCACTTAAAGAAAGTTGTCCATTAGATTTAAGTAATTTAAGTTATTCTTAATAAAAGTTGTATAAAGAATTATAAAATGTCTCATCCTTTAGATAATCCCACACCTCTAGCTTACGCGGATCCAACACCACATAGCTATCGCAGGATGGCTATGTCACAAAGTATAGTATTAATGAATTCAATACATTGTTATTTGTATGGAAGGGTGCGTGATGAAAATTATGGTTCAATATTGGGTCCCTAATATTGAAAATTTGGGAAGCACTGGTATAATCTAATGTCCATGCATTAAACTGAATTTTCTTCAAAATTTCTAATTTTGTTATGTCTGTAACCTTAATTTTGCACACCAGTCTATTTGAGATGAAAGTCCGGAAAACTTTACAAAGATGCTACACACAGCTCTCATATTGGTATAATAAATTTATCTAATTAAATTTTTTCTATTCAATCACATACAATTAATTAAATTGTTTTCTTATCAATTGATTGTAACTATTCGAAAAAAAAATGAATATGAAATACAATTTAATTTTTCTTACATTTCTTAACTAAAGCAACTATCTCCTTTTGGTATATTTCAAGAAAAGGACCTGGATTTTTTAAAACATCCTAAAAACTCTGGTTAGGCTTTCTTTGTTTCCTGAAAAAAGCGTAAGAAAGAATGAAAACAAGACTAAACTCTTCTTTTTTTTTAAAATCGATTGGTTTTTTTCCCATTCAATTGCTTTCAAATTATTTGTTCGCGCGTTGTTATCTTTTAACCATTTTGTAATTAGATTCTTTTTAAAGAGGACATACTTGAAGTTAGCAATGAAAATAAAGGAAACTAAATCGGAGCATGTGCGGAATTGAAATGTTCATGTTTTGAAAGAGCTCTTGCACTATCTCCCGAGGCAAAATCTGTCTGTTTACTTTGTAACTTGAACACAAACAGAGAAGCAGTCAGTCTGATTATTTTTGTTCCTAATCCGCTAACAGGAAATCGCCGAAGTTTAAAACAAAGATATCGTTTGTAATCAGTTGGGAACACAGGTTTGACTTAGGGGAGATGATTCCGCCCCAAGGCATTTCCGCTACTTTAGTCGTGTGTTTTACTTGCTTTCTTGTCAATATGGTAATTGAATTTGGGATGTCTTAATATGGCTGTAAGGAAGGATTATGTTATTGGAAGGAATCTTCTTTAAATTTCTCTGGTTGTATAACTAGTACTATGAAAAAAGTTTAACTAATATTATTTAAATGCTTTATGACAAGATGAATAATTGTATGTGGGTACAAAAAATTAAATAAAATAAAATTTAATAAGAAAGTAAACAATAAAATATGATTTAAATAAAGGAAATTGGAAAAATTATACACATATGGTTAAAAAGATTTTTCTGCTACTTTTGTAAGAGATGCTTAGGGTTTGTAAGGCTTATAGGGATATATATATATATATATATATATATATAAGTTACCAAAAATGAACTATAAAAATTCTTAATGAAATAAAACAAGAACTAACAATAAATTATGAAATTTTACACCTCATTTGGATAATTTTTGTTGCTCCAAAGCTCTTAAAAAAACAGACTCACATAAGACGAAATTAGAACTTTAGTGGCTCAAAAATTCTTTTCTTACTTGTCATATATGGGGACTAAAAATAAAACTAAAATAAAAACCCAAAACTCACTACAAATATTGCTAAATAATTTTAAAATTATACATTTCTCGTACGCTTACTGAAAGTAGGTATAAAAATGTATTGGAACATTGTGGAAACACACACGTACGCACACGCATTTACATACACATTATATATCATATTGAAATACGCTGCGCATGTTATTTTCCCTGGAGAAATACTCTACTTGTGAAGAAATTGAGTTTTGCAAATCGCATCCCAACGTGACTTTGAACAAGATGAGGCCAGTCATAGAAGGTGTGAGCTAGGTTACCAGATGGGTTACTTCATTGCTCGTGGCTACAAGTTTGGCGAAAAATTCGATATTCCCTTAGAATCACTGAGAAGGTTCAAGGGTCGAACCTTCTAGAAGTTTTCATGAGGTTGTATAAAGGGCCTTTGAAACAATGGTCAGTGCACTTCAGAAGGATGTTTAATCGAGATTATAAGCTGTTTGTGCTTTGACTGCAATAAGAGGGTCATGCTAGTAGAAATGTTACAGAGAGACGTTTCTGGAGAGAACGTAAACAATTTGTAATAATATTTCTTTGTGTATTTACACCGATTTGTAATCTTGTAATCATCTGTTCATGTTTGTCCATTGATAAGTTTGTTATTATTCAGATAATTAGAGTCGTTGGCTGCTTTGACCCACGCAGAATTGCAACAATATATGTAAGGGTTGCTTAAATGAAAAGTGGACACATGCAATTGTGTCAAAATGATAACAGCTATAGCGGCGCTATCCAACGTTGATATAAAGGGAGGAGGTGTATACCGCATACGACGTCCAATGATTAAACCTGTTCTTGGTAGAGGAAAAAGATCAAATGTGGTGCAATTCACGGATGCGTTCATATCGGAGCAATGCGTGGTAGTATGGTTTCTGATTGTGGAGGGAGGGCTGATTGCTGGAAATTATCAGCGAATGGTATCAGATAATGGCAAGCAATGCTTAGTTCGAACATTTAGTGAAAAAGTGTATGTGAAGGGCGGCAAACGATACCAAATCTCCATGACAATGCCAGCCCATACGTCTCTCGTTAAGCCCAGACAACCTTAAGAAATCGTAGAAAAGTGTTGGAACATCCACCGTACAGTCCGAATTTGATCCCTGAAATTTTCCATACTTTTTTCTACTTTAGAGAGCATTACGTTTCCATTTGGATGATGAGATAAAGGAAGCTATGCAGGATTTCTTTGAAAATAAACCACAATCTTTCTACAGCGAAGACATAAACCTACTGTCGAAACAATGAGACCTGTGTTGCATCACCCAAGGCGTATCCTTTTAAATTCCAATAAAAATATTCTTTTTATTCAACTTATCCACTGTTCTCATTTGGGCAACCTTTATATTATATATAGGTTCTTTTTCGTGTAGTATATTTCATTCACATTATACTTTTCTCATGGAAATGAAAATAAAAGTTGTAATGAAAGTTAAAAGTAATTAATAATTAGAGACAAACTAAAGGCTAAAAATACTAAAGGCTTAAGGTATCCGACTACGTTTGAAACCGTGATTTTGCAAAAGCGTATAAATGGATAATATTTATGATATTTAGTGTCACTTAGATTAGAAAATGTATATAATTTTTTTTTAAGAATAGTATTACAGTAAAAAATGATTTAATTACAATGTTTTGACAAAAAATGAACATAGAATGATCCATCTTCAAAATATTATCCTTTTGTGAAAACTGCTTCTATTATAATAATATTTCGCCTGTCTATAGCTCAGACCTCTGTACAGAGGCCCAACTAAAATTTTTGAAATATATAACTTAAAAGTGGATTTATCCATGTTTTACGACAACAGAGGGGAGAAATTTTAAGAAAAAAAAACGCCAAAAATTATTTCAATGGGTTGTAACTCTGAAAATAATGCGAATTTTTCAAAAATCATAGACAGGCAAAATATCATTATAATAGAAGAATTTTTCACAAAAGGAGAACATTTTGAAAAAAGGTTATTCTAAGTTAATTTTTTGCTGAAATATTGTATTTAAATAATTTTTTTGTCAAAATGTCCTTAAAACACTTTTATACATGTATTCTAATCTAAGTGACACTAAATATCATGAAAATTATCCATTTATGCGCTTTTTTAAAATCGCGGTTCCGAACGTAGTCGGATACCTTAAAAAAATTGTAGAAATTAGTTTATTGTATTATTTTCGACTGTAAGATTCCATAGTCGTGAAAGTAAATTTAAATTACCAAAATCAATAAAAATTCTTGGATTTTTCATAAATCGCTTTTTTTTTCGTGGCTTATTGAACTTTCTAAGCTGTTTATATTAACGAAGGGAATTTAACTCAAACAATTTTCTCAGTTTATTTTAAAATAGTTTTTAAAATGGAAAGAATTCAAATCTGAATTATTTTGCTTCTTATATTAAGAAAAGTAAACCTAAAATCTCTATAGACAGCAGTAGAAATATCTGAAACATATTTATAAATTTTATTCCTTTGGTTTCAGAGAGTTTTGGATCGAAAATATTACATTATAATTTAAAATCAGTATTTGTATCACAAGTTCTGCTTAAATTTTTGATCCAATGAAAGTAAATATCTTTTTTTAGTCTTTGTTTTATTAAAAGTCTAGACAAAAAGTAATAATAAGAAAGTTTACAGCAAAACGTATACAGTTTATTTTAAGCTCATATTTTACAGATTTATATGATTTCAAAAAGCAATATGAAAAATAAATTCTAATTTTGGATTAAAAAAAAAATTTTTAATTTTTTGTTTATTGTAAAAAAGGGGAATAAAAATTCTTTTTAATCAAAAGCAAAATTTGGCTCATTGATCGTACATTTAAAAATGACTTGAATTTGTAGTAACTAGTTTCCTTAAGCATCTCAAGAATAATTAAACTTTTTAAAGAATATAGGTATAGGTTTTACTTCCTGTAAATATGTTATAGAAGAGCTATCAATGTCAGGAAAATAGTAAATTTGAAATTTTTACAGTAAATATTAATTAGAATTTCAGGTTTGAAACATTAGAACAGTACAAAATACACAATGAAAAAGCTGTAATGCTTTTTCTTTCAAATATGTAATTTATTTGGTATTAAAAAATTATTTGGTAATAATTATTAAATAAATTTATTTGGTATTTTTTTTAAAAAACCTTTAATACCAAGATACAATAATAATATACCATACATGTTTATCCTTAACTCTATCGTAAAAATTAAACATGTATATTTTTTTGCAACAACAAATATAAAGCCATTGAATATTCTTCAAACGTGAAATATTCAATAAAATGCTATAAAAGGGACAATATATAGCTATATTTCTCCAAAGATGAAAGTGGGTAATAGTTGCTTGATTTTAACCGGTATGCATAGAAATGACTCCACAGAAAAGTTTAGAAAAATGTATGATATTTGGAAAGCAAGAGAAAACAAAAGCTTTAAATTAGATAATTAAATATAAGATAATAATATTTCTTTTGTAGTTAAAGTTACACATATGATATTTATTTATCTTCTATATGAGCTATATTTTACGAAATCTTTATTTCATGAAAAGAACCTGTTGGCAAATTTCCAGTGTGTAGGTTTTATATTTCAAAAACGGTAATGAATTTTTCTACAACTTCCCTTGACCCTCAAACCTCCCCCACCCTAGAGCTCAATTTCCGTAAAACCTTTTTCGTAGCGGATCTTTACTTCATGAAAAGAACATGTCTGTCAAATTTCAAGTCTGTAGGTTTAGTAGTTCTTGAGATATCGTGATGAGTAAGTAATAGTGAAGTGAAGGTGTGAGTGAGTCGCATTTCTCCTTTATACAAATAGATATATCTGCTAAAAATGAGTTCAACTATATTATATTAATTATTTCCTTAATTATCGCAGATAATAGTTTTCTATAACAAATTTTGTGATTAATGCCATTTTTCTCCAAAATAATAAAATTAAAAATTTCGTCCATTTCTTTTTAAATGTTTTTATAGAACGAGAAGCTTAAGAAATGAGCTCACCTTATTTTTAAATGAATGTTTGTGATTAATCTATTTGATACTTTTTTTAAATATTCTTATTCCCAAATATATATGAAAATATGGGAGAAATCATTATTAGGAAAAATATGAAACATTATGTACAAACTGGAAAAAAAAATTAACATGCAAAAGTTTTCCGAGTTAAGGAAAACTACTAATTTCAGATTTTATGCAGTCATCTCAAATAATTTCGGAAAAATTTAAAAAGATGAAGTATCTGTTAATGCGGCTAATCTAGAGTAATGGATTATACGTTTGTTTAAAATTTGTGATAATCGAACAAATTACTTTAGTTTTAAAAGTTTAAAAGCAGAATAAACGGCTTTCTTTACTTTTAAATTAAGTAAAATAGCTTATAAATAATTTTGTTAGACATTAATATAATGTAATATAATGAAAGTATCCAGGTAAATATTCACTAGAAAAAAAAATCACTAAATATATTAAAAGGTTAAAAAAAGTTAATAAAGAAATTGTTTTTTGAAAAAAAAAATGAAAATAATCTCGTCGCATAAATTTCAATTAAATATTTTTTTATTGCGCTAAAGGGAAGGGAGAAAGAGTGTGTGTGCTTACGACCAAACGATAGAAGTTATAACTTCAAATTTTGTAATGTTATTTCAGGGATTAGTTAGGTGAATATAAAACAAGGGGGATATTAGTATTGTCCTATAAAATTATTTATTCATATGTCTGTACTCATAAAGTAATATTTTTTGTGAAATATACAATCATATTTGTGAATTAATAAGAAGGAAACAAAATAAGTTTGTGGTAGCTGAAATAGGTTATAAAAATACTTAAGATTCAAAATTATTTAAATATCTAAAATAAACTCCGTCAAGCATTGTTCCGTACTTGGTCGTGCTTTCATTTGGATCATTTGACATGATTAAATTGAATTTTGATTTTAAAAAACCTTCTAAGGGCTTTGATTTGTCTTTTGAAAAATCTACATTAAAACCCCGACTTAAAATAATAGGCAATTTGTTCAGTAGAGTTGATCCGGCTTCAGTGTAGACAACTAAATTTTTGTGAATGAATTTTCGATAATTCTCTCTACACTTTGATTTGGTGAAATATAAATTGTAACCATTAGAATTATTTGTCCATTTTCTGCTCTACATTTCACTGCACACATTTCTCCGATACATGACTCATTAAATCCAAATGATTCAGGAGTATTGTTACCATCGTTACGAGCGTTACAAACCCGAGCATAACAATGCTTGGCTTTTTAAAACGCATCATTCAGGTTCACTCTCCAGCAAAACGCGTCTTAAGAAGTTATCACTTCAATAATAAAGCTTTCTAAAATCATAGCTTTTAATAAGCAATATTATACATGGATTGACCCACTGAAAAATTAAAATGATCTTTGCCTTTTCTTTGTATGACTTTTTAACAATGTGCTTTTTTAAGATGCATGGAATATTTAGACTATTAATTTCTACTTTTTATCTTCAAGCCATGTTCTGCTTAATTCGTTTGTTAAATGTACCTTTCCTTCATGCATTATACTTTTTTTTATTCACACAAATAAATTTCAAAGATATATTAGTTATTGTATTAAAATGTGATGTGTAATATAATTGAATGGATGAGAATTTATCCATTAATATCATATTTTGTTTTTCTTTGAGTTAATAAATATCGATATTGCTATTCTAACAAATTTTTCTGGCCACGTTAGCCTAGTGGTCATGGTTACGAACTGAGTAGTAGTGTTGTCCAGTTCTGTTGCCACAAAGACTCACAAAATTTATCACGAAGTTGCTATTTCTTTTTTTTTTTTTCTTTTTTTTTTGTATATGTAGAAATGTAACATATTTGTAAATATCTAAAATCCAAGAAGCCCACTTACATGCATGGATTTCATTAATAAGGCTAGCATATTATATTTATTTATTTGCTTTCCAATTTACAACAGACCTTTTGAGCTACACCACGAGCAATGAGTTTATTATTAAAATGAGTGTTGTTAACGTCTACTTCTAAGACAACGCAAGAGCTATTGCCGATGGAACTTGTAATTTTGGAACATGGTCAAGTGACGAAGATGACAACTGAACTGGTACCCTAATCTTCTTTCATCCTACAACAACGTGAGGACTTTGAGCCACATTGATGACATCACCCTCTTTATCCGGCTGGTCTTCAGTGGCAACGGACCACGTACCGGCAACTCGACAATTCCCGCCAGGAGTTCATGACCATGACCACTAGACTGTCACGGCCAAGTGTGATAAGGCAAGGATAATTTAAATGTCAATGTTTAGAAATTGTTTGAAATTCATCGTTAGGAGCTACAACCGCCCATCCGGTATAGTGATTAGTGACGCTGCCTGCACTGCCGTTATGCCTGGGTTTGAATCCCGGAGAAGGCATGGATGTTTATAAATGTATAGTGCCTTTGCAGCGTGGGGGTAGTAAAAAAACCCGGCGAGCCGCAAGTCCTGATGTGAGGTTGGTGGAAGAGAAATAGAGGTGGGAGGCCCAGCCCAGCCCCAGGGTGTTTACCCTCAAAATTGGGGTGGAATCGAGTCAAATCACACCGTCATCTGTAGGCTGCTCAAAGATACGGCTGTCACCCATCCGGTATAGTGGTTAGCGACGCTGACTCCTGTGCCGTTGGGTCTGGGCTCGAATCCCGAAGAAGACATGAATGTATGTAAATGTATAGTGCCTTCGTGGCATGGGGGTACTTTAAATAGCTGTCGAGCCGCAAGTCCTCTCGTGAGGTTGGTGGAACGGGAAGAGAGGTGGGAGGCCCCAGACAATCACCAGGTTTTTCTTCCTCAAAATTGGGGTGAAACCAAGCTAAATCGTTCTGTCACTTGTATGGTGCTCAAAGGTACGGCTAACGACAGGCGTCACTTAGCCCTCTACCATGATGAATTTCGTGGGCCGTGATCTGGCCTTTGCCGATCAGGTGGCATTAGTAACAACAACAAGATACGGCTAACGACGGCGTACAACTAGCCTCTTGCCGCGATGAATTTCGTGGGCTTTCATCTGATGTAGATCAGGTGGCATAAGTAATAACAACAGCAACAATATATTCTACATTAAAATGTTATTTAACGGTAATTAAAATTAAATCGTAATTTACCTCTTTGTATTATATGAAACAATTTTGGATTCTACGGATGCCGGAAACATGTACATTTGATTTAAATTAATACAAACTAAAAATATATATGTTTATACAGTTAAGTTTATACAGTAAATTCAATATTCAGTTTTTATTCAATTCTTTTTAACATTCCTTTAGCTTCTTATTTATTGTAAAAACGAATATGGGAAATGAATAGTCAAGACGACTCAAATATAGCCAAAGGAATAAGCAATCACCTTGATTCATATAAATATATAAGAAAGAATAATTAATATGAATTATTTAAAGACTAAGTTTCGACGCCAAATTAGATTCACTCCATTTTTGTAACAATGTAACTGTTAAAACAATGACAAAAGTTGGCATCGAAAACTGGTTTTTCAGCCAAACTAGCCAAACCGGGTGTGCATTGTTCCGATAATGCAGACAAATCATACTCTTCTTTCAATTCCTACTATTAGTTCACTCTCTCCCTATATATGTATATGTAATAATTCCCTCTAGTATCCTTTTTATTAACTCTTCGTACTAATCTTTAAACAAATTTTAAGTCTTTGGTTTAAAAATAACACTGTAATCTTAATCGTAATCGGTTGTCCGAAATCCCTGTCCGGCTCATTCTATCGAATCAGAACTACTATTACGTAATCATCATGCGCTTGCACTGCTGGTATAAAAGCAAAAATCTTGTGTAATCGCTATCTTTTGTCTGCTTGCCGTCATCATGTAAGAATGTAAATAACTGCAGCTCTTTGTGTTTGTGTTGTGTCCATCAAGATGTCGCTTCTGTTATATGTGTCTGCTTACGTGTTTTTAAGAAATAGATGTAAAATATAAAGTGATTGACCAGTTACGCTATGTGTGCTTCAAAATAAAAGATGAAACTCAATTCTGAAGACGTTTTTAATAAACCAGATATGACAACAAACCAACACCGGCCAACGCTACTATAATATTTAACACACACACACACAC